>JZLH01S0535516.1:31853-34353 GCA_001188425.1 Eucidaris tribuloides
AAGAGAGAGATAATTCCAAATTTTGAACACTGCATTTTCTCGTACAAAGCAGTACTACATTAATCTTTGCTGGATACAAAATTTGAAATAAGTGTTTGGCTGTGCAAATTAAAAACACCAAGTATTTAAAGGACAATGTACCAGCAACCGGAAACAGGATGAATAAGAATGAAGTTAAGTAAGTTCTACGCAAATGCCAACACAATCAGATCGCCTGTGCGCTGGCCTTCGAGTTGATCCTACGTTCCGTGGTAATGTATAGTTTTTTGAATCGTATAAAGTCTCCCCCTGTAACTGTTTTCGGCATTTAATATATTTGAGGGAAAGAAAACGTGGCAACATGACGTAAAATTAAGCAGACATTAATTTATAGAGCCTTGCTGAGGGTGAGTGTTAGCAACAGTACCGCCTTATTTAAGCCTGTCTTTATCACCATGTACATTACACGTAATTCTCACAATTCTCACACATGTCATTTTTTTCCTTAGAAGTGTATACGGCTAGACATTGTGGAGCTTTCAATTTAAAAAATTGTCAACAACTTTGATATCTGTACACATGTACATACCATGTAGTAGTGTTCAATTGGACAAATAAAACACCTAGACATACAAAAAGCTTTGGAAAGTTACAGCTGCCAATGGGAAGTTATGCAATGGAATAAACAATTTAACTCACGGGCGAGTTTTATAGCCACATGTAGGTGTAGTAAACAGTACACAGACAGTAAGTCTATGGGAGGAAATGGACAAGTGAATCTGGTCAACTTACGATTTTTCCGCTTTTTTTAAAAGCACTAAATAAATCATTTTGAAATACAATTTTTTCAGGGTAATCATTTTTAGAACCTCATCAAAAGACAACTTGGTGCATGGGGAATTCATTGTGGCTCCAGATTTTTGTAACTGCTGGTAAATGTTAGCGCAATACCTTTAACTTATCCCTGTTTGGTTGCGTCAGCTAAACATCTTCCTTTGGCTTCACCCTTTTTTGTCAAACTAAATATAAATCAATACCGCTCCCCCCCCCCAAACACACACACACACACACCACAACTTCGACACACACACACACACACACAACACGACACACACACACACACACAACACACACACACACACGACACACACACGTCCGTCGTCACCGCGAACTGTGACGACACACACATACACACAACACACACACGCACACAACACACACACACACCCACACACACAAACACCACACATACAACATACACAAACCACACATGAATAAAACGCTCTGGCAACAACCCTGACCACCATCTCTTCGTTTTAGCTTCACTGAGAAGTTATTTGCCCTATTGTCAACTGTGATTGGGTTTGCAACAAAGTCAGTGAGCACCCTAGCCATTATCATCAATGACACACCCCTAGCTCTCTCATTGGTCAGCACCCTGACCACACGTGGTCGCCTTGGCAACACCGCCCCAAGGCATCAGCCAATACAGATCAACTGTATCGTAATACTTGGTCGTGTATTGGCCTTCAGCATTTCTTCTACACACTGTGGTAGTGTGTGATTTTCTTGCTACAGCAAAGTTAACTGGTGGTGTTTGAACTTTTGGGAAACACATCTCACGCGTGGGTGGCGGTGATTTTCAAAATAAGCTCATCTTTATTCCTCATTTCTTTGGCTGCTTAAAAAAGAAGAGAAAAAATTATTCAGTGGCAGACAAGTCTGCTTCTTTCTCGGCCTTGAAAGTTGTGAAGGACAAAGTATTATGAGGACAAAGCCAATAAAAGCGTGTCATATGCATGCTTGCTAGGACTGCTTGTTTTTTATGTGAACTTATCACATAACAAATGCTGCCCAACATGTGGACTGATGCTTAATGGTCTTTTTCTTTATTTGGGAACATTTGAGTGCCTGTACGTTTGGTTGATCCAGTCAGCAAACTTTTCATTTTTTTTTTCTAAAAAAAATACAGTTATGACATTCAAAACATCAGATAAACACCTTATCAACCTAAGAAATTATGTTGGACTGACATAATGATTTTTTCAAATAATTTGACTATTAATCAGCTGTGTAATTTTCAGCAATAAATGAGAAGTGGGGTCCTTCATTTTCAGTCTCATCAATTCCTTGAAAATGGTCAAACATAAGGCCTACTGTAGGAGTGTGAAATTTTCAGTGTAAAATTTTTGGCAGAAAAATGTTTTAAACATGCAGAAGAGGGACAAAGTTTCAATAAATTAAGTCTGGTTTTTCAGTGAAGTTGGCAGAAGAATAACTTTAAACGTGTGAAAAGAGGGCCACATCAAGCCCTCTTTTTGCAGAGATCTTGGCCATTTACCACACCTTCCAATTCACTCGCAGAACTACAAGTTATTAGAAGTGCAATTTGCGGATAGCTTTGCAAGTGCCCTTATAGCTAGCATTGTGATCACCAAGCCCCACTGAATGACTTAGGTGTTCTTAAGCACTCCTTCCCCAACACTTTACTTGAAGAGAAGCAATCATTATTGCATGCACT
>JZLH01S0535516.1:39353-48204 GCA_001188425.1 Eucidaris tribuloides
GCATTGACCCGTGTGTTGGCTCAGTTGGTAGAGTGTCCGCCTCACAACCGCGAGGTCGGGAGTTCAAGCCCGACCGCGTCAGACCAAAAGACGTTAAAAGATGGGAGTTGCTGCTACCCTGTTTGGCGTTCAACGATTTTTAGGGATAGAGCAACGTCGATCTGGCGCTGCTCAGTGGCTGCCGGGCCCACGATCAATTGCGCAAAATGAATTTTCGGAATTTTCGAAAGATTTCTATTTGTGATGTCTGTCTATTTCGAATAAAATATGGATTATTATTATTATTATTATTGTTTTGCTGCCATTTCTGTATTTTTTTTTTTTGGTCAACTTTCCTTAATTTCTCTTATGAATTTTATGGGGGCATTCAAAAAAAACCTATTTGGAGCAAAAAGAGGTTTCTGTGATCTACATTTGAAAATTCACTTTCCATTTGAAGTGATCACTTTTGTGAATTCCATCCGTTTCTGCAATCACAGAAAATCATTGTTCCTATCTGAACAGCTATCAGAATTGGATGCATGGGTGTTGATCCTGAAACAGGGATATGTCCCATCTCTCTTTCCCCCCCCCCCCTCCTCATATCTTAGGGTTAAAGGTAATAATATCGGTAATGATAATGATAATGATAATGATGATAATAATAACAATAACAATAATATTAATAATAATAATAATAATAATAATAATAATAATAATAATAATAATAATAATAATAATAATAATAATAATAATAATAACAATAATAATAATAGATAAGAAGAAGAAGAAGAAGAAGAAGAAGAAGAAGAAGAAGAAAAGAAGAAGAAGAAAGAAGAAGAAGAAGAAGAAGAGAAGAAGAAGAAGAGGAAGAAAAAGAAAGAAGAAGAAAAGAAGAAGAAGAAGATAATGAGAAAGGAAAAGGAATAAGAAGAAGGAAGAGGAGGAGAGGAGGAGGAAGGAGGAGGAGAGAGAAGAAGAAGAAGAAGAAGAAGAGAAGAAGAAGAATGAAGAAGAAGAACGAAGAAGAAGAGAAAAGAAGAAGAAAAGAAGAAGAAGAAGAAGAAGAAGAAGAAGAACAAAAGAAGAAGAAGAACAGAAAGAAGAAAAAGAAAAAGAAGAAGAAAAAAGAAGAAGAAGAAGAAGAAGAAGAAGAAGACAAGAAAGAAGAAAAGAGAAAAAGAAGAAGAAAAAGAGAAGAAGAAGAAGAAGAAAAAAGAAAAAGAAGAGAAGAAAAAGAAGAAGAAGAAGAAAAGAAAAAGAAAAAGAGAAAGAAGAGTAGAAGGAGGAGGAGGAGGAGGAGGTGGAAGAGGAGGAGGAGGAGGAGGTGGAAGAGGAGGAGGAGCAGGAGGAGCAGGAGGAGCTCTTATTTACCCAGGGTAGCCACTGCATAATAATTATCATTCTCTGTTCTACAATACCCAGCGCCTGGCTAGAAAGCAGACGGTACCATTTTTTACCAGTCTTTGGCATGACCCGGCTGGAGCTCGAACCTGCGACCTTCCGGACATGAGGTCACTCTAACCACTAGGCCATCACACTGGTTGATGATAAGTTTCAGGGGGATTTAGAAAAAGAATTATCATGAATTTGCACTTGTAACGGGTTGAAAATAAAACAAAAATGTATAGTGCTCGTTCACTATGATTCGCTGCCTACCATTCTTTGACCAAGTTGTACCTTATGTGTTCCTTGATATTTCTATTCAAAGCAATATGAGCCTGGCATTCTCGTTTGAAAAAATTTAAAGGTCAATACAGAAGTTTGGTGGTGTACAAACTCCGAGGCGAAAAAGGGCCTACATGTGTGTAAATTTAAGCTCTCCTTTCATTGCATTGGTATCTTACAATATGATCACCCACTTGTAAAATACACTCTGCCAGAGAAAAACAACTTTCGTTATTACACAAAAGGTTATCTCTTCTTTATTGACATGCTTTCCAACACTTAAAAACATACCAACAGGGGAAAAAACAAAATATTTAGTCAAACTTTACAAATCAATCATCGTGACAAGATTATAACAATGTAATCTGCGTATTTTCTTTCTTCTTTTTCTTTCAGTTGGAGAAGGTGGGGCTAACTTGTACTGTATTATTGCATTGTCACTCACCGAGTACATGTATTTGCCAAACTTATCAAAATCATTATAACAAGAGTACAGGTGAATTATTTTGATACGAACGGTGGTATAAATTCTGAGGTCTTGTTTTCAGCAGCAGAAGGATGGATTAGCTTGTTTGCAAAGATGTAAGTACAAGTGATGTATAGAATTGTCACTGGCCAAGATACGATGTACAATGGAATAAAAATTTGCAAACGCAATGTTAGGTCAACCATCATAATTCATTGCAAAATACATTGAAATGTATTACAAAGGATTGACCTAGTGTAGAAAGGTCAATGACATGGAGTCATTGACTCACCAAACTTTTGCCAATCAGTATTGAACAGCGTACATGTACATTACACACACATACATGTAGGTCACAAAGTATGGATAAAAAACTCCACATTTTTTTGCAGTTGAGTGAAATTCATGCAAAGGTGTGACCTTTATGGGTAAGTGACATGGTGGAGAGAAGTAAAAAATGCCTCAAAATCAAATAAATTGAATGTAGATTTCTAAAGTACTTTTTTACGGTTTAGTTTACATGTTTTTGTTTTTTGAATGGTCACTTTGGTCCATATTCACAAAAGTTGTTTGTTAAAAAAAAGTACAAAAGTATCCAGTTTGATTTCTGACTAACTAGATTGAAACGGAAAGCATAAAATTGTTGCTTATAAGCATCAAATAAATTCAATGTCATATGAAAAGAACCTGCATGTAGGATATTATTTCAGTCTAATTAAGAACAAAATTTAGAGTTGAAATATACACTATAATTTTGAAACATACCACTTTCTAAACAGTACAGTACGTCCCAGAAAAAAACAGAACCCTAAAACAATGCTTATTGAACGAAAGCAATGGAGTGTATGATTAAAAAACAAGTTCAAAATACACTTCGACATAATATGCTCTTTGGAATGATTCATTAAGCAAACTTATCCATTCATGCATCTCTGAGTACCATGACTTTGAAAATTTAATGTCAAAAACCATTTGCTACCTTTTATGGCTTTGATACTGGGCACACCACCTTCCCTCTCGCTTTTTTTCATGGTTTGCACAGTGTCAAAGCCATAAAGTGTAGCAAATGGTTTTTGACATTGAATTTTCAAAGTCATGGTACACAAGATGCATGAATGGATAAGTTTGCTTAATGTTTCATTTCAAAGAGCATAGTCAAAGTGTATTTTGAACTTGTTTTTTCAATCATACACCCCATTACTTCCACACAATGAGCCTTTGTTTTAGGGTTCTGGGTTTTTTTCCTCTGATGCACTGTATAGTTAAAACTTTCATTTTGACACCATAAACATGTTATAAACCTTCTTTGAATTGATAACAGTATTTGTGTACACCAAAATACTTACACGTACTATTACCTCAGACACAAAATTCTGTGCAACTCCCAACCAGTTTTCGGTGGCACTGCACTATGCCCCCTCACGTACCCCCTGCCCCAAACATTTTTGGATCACAAATCGTCAACCTGTCAGCTATCACAACAGGCAAGACAGATCCCACTGTGCTCAGAGCGCCAGGAGCGACAAGATCAACAAGCAGCAGGACTTTAATAGTGTAAAGTACCCTACCCAGGCCTTCGAGTGGTCCTACTTTTTCTGCTTTTTTCTTAACATCGAAATTTTCCTATCTTTTCCCCTAAAAATTCTTATTTTCCTACTTTTTCCTACTTTTTGTCAAAATAAAAACCCTTTGCAATATTCTTTACAGGTTGTTGCTAAGAGTACTGTAACTACATGTACCATCATCACCCGTATGTGAAAGAAAATTTGTTTCCATGGATTTCCACTTTTTGCCAGTCTTACAACTGCTTTCCCACATATTCTACATATTTCCATTTTTGCAGGGTTACTACTCCAAACACTAACTTATAAATATCCTACTTTCCTCCCACATGTACTTTGGTGGATTGAATCCTACTTTTCTCCTACTTTTTTGGAGAGTTTTGCTCCTAATTTTCTCCTGCTTTTTCAACCAAGCAGAGGTGAAGGCCTGAGTACGGTACTGGTCAGAATTGCTGAAATGAACCTGTAGTTGGGACAGTGATTTTCCATTTTAAAAAAGGGCCTTTTTTCCGTTTTAAAAAATCAGGAAATCGGCTTCAACTTGCCTGAAAAACGGATATTCTGTTTTGCCTTAAACTTTGCATGATTGAAAAAGTAATTCTGTTTACTACAAACATTGTTTTGCTGCTGTTTTTGTGCTTTTTTGTCAATTTTTCTCTACTTCTGTTTTGAATTTAGCATTTTTCTAGAACTTCAAAGTGTGAAAACTTTAAGAAATAAAGAGTTTTTCCATGATTTTCTGTTTGAAAACTCACTTCCTGTTTGAAGTGGTTGCTTCCATTTAATTTTGCCTTGTTTTCTTTATCATGAAAATCACTCTCCCTAGCCTAGATACATGATTGTATTACACATACACTGTATGTAATCTTGAGTTGTACAGTGACAAAAAAAAACCCACATTATAACCATCAAGGACTTTGCAATGTCCTAATTTATAATGTCATATCAATAATGTTACAGTTGTACAGTGTAATGTACACTCCAAACACACTCTGTACGCACAAACTTATATACAAACACACAAAAACATAGTACACGACGCACACACACACACACACACACACACACACACACACACACACATACACATACATGTACATGTAGACATAAACACATAACAAAATAACAATCTTCTCAAAAAGTATAATACAATCAGACAATGAAGAAAAGTTTGAGCCAATGACGTACACACCTCCCCAACCACACATTCATCCACAAACATCAAAAGAATCGTACACCCTGCCGGTTGGGGCAGGTGTGTATTTCACAAAGAATGACCTACGGAACGTGTCAACCGCAATGAAATTCATTAATGCTACTACCATGGATTACTTTTTTTTCCATACAGTACATGTACATGTTTACAGTATTGTCGCAGTGGCATAACAATTGGGGGGGGGGCAGGGGCCACGAGGGGGGGTTCAATGTCGGCCTAATATACATTTTCACCACTTACAAGTAGGTCTTCAACAGGTGAGGGAAAGGGGATCATGTCCCCCCCCCCCATACTTTCATAGGTGAGGGGGACACTTTAATAGTATACAGTAATTGCATGATACATGCACCTATAAGTGTGGCAGTTGAGACTCCCATTTTCTGTTCTAAACTTTAGTTCCACAGCATCACAATTTCAGACACCAGATATATTTAATTTTGTCAGTTCCACAGAGTCCCAAATTTGTCTTCTTCATTCCAATGCATCCCAAGCAGGCCACTCCAGAGCATCATAATTCAGTTTTACCACTGATTCTGGCCCGGCCGTTACTTTACCCCCATTCCCCGCTGAGGCTCTGAGCGAGGTTTTCGGCACCAAAAGTTCTTGGGCCAGAGCATTACGGCACCATTCAGAAGTGTAGCATTCTGAGATTTTCAAGTTCTTAGCTCCAGCTCCAGAAAACTTCAATTTTAACCCGTTGGAGACGATTTAATTTCACTATAACACACATTTTCCATAGACCCCAACACGAGTTAACTCGTACTTAGTCATGTCTGGTTAAGCCAGTTCCTGAGCCCCCTATGTGCGACTTCATTGTAATTTCAGTGATCCCCCGCGGGATCCTGGGCATGGGTGAAGGGGTGTGGCGTGTCACTTCCAGGCCCAAGGACCCCCTGCCTACACCACTGCACTGACCTGTACATGTAGTCATGAAAACACCTGTTGATATTATGGAACAAAACAACAAACAAAACTGCTGCATGCCACAGCTGAGGTTGATCCCCTGGTTGTTATGACAACACATCACAGGACTGCAGTACATGTAACACCATTTTGACATGATACACACAACACACACACACACACACACACACACATACACACACACACACAAACACAAACACAAACACACACACACAAATACACAAACAAAGAGACACATACAGTAAACTCAAATGTACCAGGCATTACAGTGCTTGTATCCTTACCTACTGCAGGGCTCGATACTAGCACTTTTTCATGTCAGGCTAGTAATATCTCAAAATGTTAAAATTGACTTGCCCCAATTGGGCAAGTAAAAATTATGATCATGATATGAACGAAACATGTCCAAAAACCTTACCAAAAACAATCAAAATATGTCTAAACTTTGTGTTTAGTTATACTAAATTTTATAATTATTTTGTTCATCTGTATTTCATTTCTCTTTGAATTCATAAATCACACCTTTTGCTATGAAAAGGCCATATTGTTTTAAAATAGGGGGAATACATTTTTGGGGAAGTGAAAAATTCATTCAGGCAAGTATAAATCTAAACGTGATGATTTCATTTGCCCACAGGGTAAGTAGGAAAAACGTTAGTGTAGCGCCCTGCCTACAGTACTCAATTTTTAGCCATGTTTGGGCACCAGTGAATAAAAAAATCACCCAAAATGTGACAAAATAATCTCAATATTATGCAAGCAGCCTCCTCACCTATAACCTGTCACATAAATTTACACCTAGCGACTCAACTTCAGCTGTAATATGATACACACACTTTTTGCATGTACGTCAAAACACACGCTGGGATGCTAAGACCTCAATCTATTGACTTCTCCTTTTCACAATTTTTTTTTATTCCTAGGAATCAAGATTAAATGGAGGCCACAATCAAATTCCAATTCCAAGTCAAGAGTTATGAAATATACCAGACACCAATTTTGCAGTACGTACACGAACTTGTGCTTCTTTCACTTTCGTGAAGTTCCTCAGATTCTTCAATGGATTTCAACAAAGGTACAAAGTTTCTTGAACCCAAGTTTCTGATCTCATTATATCTTCTTTCTAAATACTTATGGTGCCAGTAACAGCCTACATTTTGTTCATGTAGCATGCATAATAGGATTTTATCTTTGTTGGTTCAATGAACTGTATTTTGCACAATTAGAAAAACGATAAACATTATTTGTACATGGTTTTACCAATTCAAGTCTACAGATAGAACTGCACATGTAGTTCCAGAAAATGACAACAGGTGTCCCATCTTGTTTGGGACTTGGAATTAGAGCCAAAAATGCCAAAGGGAACATTTAAAAACTGTCAACAATTAGTTTATGCCAGGATCAACAATTTTTATCGATCAAAGCTGCATTGTATTCACAACAATACTGCATACACATCATCTACGTGTAGAATTTTATAGGCCTACATGTATTAAAGTACACATTCCATGGCCAGAAAAGGAGAGAGGGGAAAAAAACACTCCATGTCACATTCTGACTTGTGGCAAGGAGTGACTTTTTATAAATTTTTGCGAACTCAGCTTTTTCTAAATCCCTAAGTGATTTAAAACTCCTAAACAAATCTTGAAATAAAGAACTTTGACTCACACTATTTTAGGCATGACTGTAGAAGATGAAGCATGTTCGTACAGTAGCCTACATGTTCATGTATGATATTCAGGGCTGGATCTCGGCATATTTTTTTTTTTAAACCAGCCAGTCAGGCAGGTAACTGTGAGAAGTTAGAGTACCTGCCTGAAAGCAGTGGCGTAGAATCTATTTTTTAATGTAGGGGGGACATCACATATCCCTCCGCGGTCAAATCGCAGGTCAAACATTTTTCCCGGTCACGCCAGCCGCCAAACGCTCGCTTAGCGGGGGAGTGACGAAAAAATGTTTTTCTCCAAATTCCCAGATCCAAAATGTTTCCCGGTCATGCCACCCTTTGAAAACTCAATCAGCGGGGTGGGGGGGGGACTGTTTCTCCAAATTCCCAGGTCCAAAATGTTTCCCGGTCACATCAGCTGCCAAAAACTCGCTCAGCAGAGGGGGGGAGGGGGAGGGGGGAGGGGTGCGGTAGTAATGAAAAAAAAATTCCTATAACCTACAAATTATGCACACATGTAAATTTGTGGGGGCTGGGGGGACATTTGATATATTGTAACCCCCCCCACCTTCAAAATCGTAGGGGAACATGTCCCCTGTCCCCCCCCCCCCCGGATTTGCACCCCTGCCTGAAAGAAAATTTACATGCCCAAGATCTACAAAAACTTTCCCTGCCAGCCTTTCTATTTTACCCACCTGACCTGCCCACCTTGCAAAAAGCAAAATAATTTTTAGGTTTGAAATGGGAGCTTTAGAGAGAGCATGGAGCTTGGGGATCTACAGTAGATGTTAAACTCCTTACCCCCTAAAAATGAATCTATTCAACGTGTTTTCAGTAACTAGCAGCTAGCATTGGTTTATTGCTTTGTCTTCATCAGAAAAATAACAGTTAGGCAAGGTTAGATGTTTGTCTGATATCATGTGCATGAAATGATTTGCATGAATTACATGTACTGCCGACAGACATCAATTAACAAACATAATTATTTTCCATGAATGAGGTAAAAATGCCAGTGCATGCTTACTGTACATGTACATTGGTGATTTCAAGTTTTGAATTAAGAGTGTTATTGTTAGTGTTAGTAGACGTCAAAGAGCCGTTAAAACCGAACTCCAACACTGGCGACTCGGATTAACGGCCACTATTGATTCTGTAATCGATAGTATAACACGAGTGTTAACACGAGCGTGACGTCACATCTCTTGTTCGACGAACATGAAAACGCGGAAAACCTGAAAAATGTTGTCATTCTTTATGAAATTTAAACAATCGTACTACAAATGTAATACTGTCGGAAAGGCATGTACTTTCCCTTAATTTCATGTATTTGACTTATTTCATTATGTCTTTGTTCTTTCACAATCTAAAAT
>JZLH01S0535516.1:48229-76317 GCA_001188425.1 Eucidaris tribuloides
GTTTAAAAAATTTATAGCGTCAATACAGATTTGGTGGGTACACTCTGAGGCGAAAAAGGGCCTACATGTGTGGAAATTTACTTCCTTTATGCCATTGTATCTGTACTAATATGATCGATCCCACTTGTAAATATACACTCTGCAGACACGAAAAACAACTTTCGTTATTCACAAAGAGTATCTCTTCATTAACAGCTTTCAACATTAAAAACATACCAACGGGGAAAAAAAAGATTGATCAAGAGGCTTTACAGAGATCATATCGTGAGCAGATTATAACAACTATCGTGTATTCTTTCTTCTTTTTTTCAGTTCGGGGAAGGTGCCTAATTGTACGTTTTTTTGCATTGTCATCACCGTGTACAAGTATTGCAATTTATCAATTATACAGGTACAGTCTGAATATCTTTGATACGAACGTGTTAATCAATTCTGCAGCGTCTTGTTTTCAGCAGCAAAGGATGGATTAGCTTGTTTGCACAAGCATGTCAAGTAAATGATGTATAGAATTGTCATGGCAAGATACGAGTATACAATGGGAATAATAAATTGAACGAGTTAGTCAACCAATATAATTCATTCAAACATTGAATATTACAAGGATTTGCCTAGTGTAGAAAGGTCAATGATCATTGGAGTATTGACTCACCAAACTTTTGCCAATCAAGTATTTGACAGCGTACATGTACATTACACCACATACGATGATTAGGTCAAAGTATGTGATAAAACTCCAATCATTTTTTGCAGTGAGTGAAATTCATGCAAAGGTGGGACCTTTATGGGGTAAGTAGACATGGGGGATGAGAAGTAAAATGCCTCAAATATAAATTGAATGACGAATTTGTAAAGTACTTTTTATACGGTTTACTTTACAATGTTTTTGTTTTTTGAAATGCACTGTTTCCATATTCACAAAAGTTTGTTTGGTTAAAAAAAGTACAACAAGATCCAGTTTTGATCTGCTAATAGATTGGAACGAAGCATAAAATTGTTGTATATAGGCATCAAATAAATTCAATTGTATATGAAAAGAACCTGCATGGTAGGAATGATTTGCAGTCTAAGTTAATGAACAACAAAGTTTGAGGTGGAAAAACACTATAAATTTTGAAACATGACACTTTATCTTAAACAGTACAGTAGTTCCCAGAACAAGAACAGAACCTAAACAACAAAGGCCTTATTGAGCGAAAGGGCCAATGGGTGAGTGTACTGACTTAAACAACAAGTTAATACACTTCGACATCAATATTGTCTTGGATGATTCATTAATGAAACTTATCCATTCATGCACGTCTCTGTAGACCGACTTGAGATTTAATCCCAAAACCTTGCACCTTCTTATGGCCTTTGATACTGAGGACACCACCGTTCCATGTCGCTTTTTTTTCATGGTTTGCAGCAGTGTCCAAAGCCATAAGGTGTGCAAAGGGGGTTTCTTGACATTGATTTCAAAGCATGGTACACAAGATGCATGGGATTGCGATAAAGTGTTAATGTTTCATTTCAAAGAGCATAGTCAAAGTGATTATATTTGAATTCGTTTTTTTCAAGTTAAACCCATACTTCCACACAATGAGCCTTTGATTTTAGAGGTTTGTTTCTGGTGGTTTTTTTCCTACTGACGACTGTATAGTTAACTTTCATTTTGACATAAAATGGTTATAAATCTTCTTTGCATTGATACAGTATTGTGACACCAAACAAAAAGATACTTACAAGTCTTATTTACTCAGACAAAATTCGTGTGCAACTCCAACCGAGTTTTCGGTGGCACTGCACTACGCCCCCTCAGCGTACCCCTGCCCCAAACATTTGTTGGATCACAACTCGACAAGCCTGTCAGCTATCACAACGGCGAAGACAATCCGGACTGTGGCTAGGGGACCGGGGGAGGGGAGGCGGCAAGGGATTCAAGGCAAGCGGGAGGCGAGTGACTTCTAATAGTGTTAAATACCTCTACCCAGAGCTATCGCAGTTGGTCCGTACTTTTTCTCCTTTTTCTAACATTCGAATTTTCTATCTTTTCCCCTGAAAGAATTCTTATTTCCTAGCTTTTTTCCTACCTTTTTTGCAAAAATTGAAAACCTTTGCAATATTTTAAGGTTGCTTGCTCAGACTGAACTACAGTACCAGTCATACCCTATGTGAAAGAAATTTAAGTTTCAGATGGATTTCACTTTGGCCAGTCTTGCAACTGCTTCCACAATATCTCTAATAATTTCAATGCAGGGTTACACTCAACACTAATATAATAGTGCATACTTTCTCCACATGTACTTTGGTGGACTGATTCCTACTTTTCTCCTACTTTCTTTGCAGAGTTTTTGTTTCCTATTTTCTCCATGGGTGTGGTTCAACCAGAGAGGTGAAGGGCTGGTACGGTACTGTCAGATTGCTGAAATGAACCTGTAGTTGACAAGTGGACTTGTTCCATTTTAAAAAGGCCTTTTTTTCAGTTTTTACAAATAATCAGGACAATCGGCTTCATACTTGCTGAAAGAGTTTCTGTTTGCCTTAAACTTGGATGATTAGAAAAAGTAATTCTGTTTCTCAAACATTGTTTGCTGATGTTTTTTGCTTTTTTCAATTTGTCTTCTCTCACTTTTGTGAATTGACATTTTCTATAGAACTTCAAGGGTGGAAACTTAAAAAATAAAGAGAGTCTTTCCATGATTTACATGTTGAAAACTCACTTTCCGTTTGAAGATGGTTGGCTCTCCATTTAAAATTTTAGCTGAGTTTTCTTTATTACCATTGAACATCATCTCTCCCAATAGTCCTACTACATGATGTAGTTCCCAAACCGTTGATGTAATCGTTGAGTTGTTGACTGCAAGTGACAAAAAACCACATTATTAACCATTCGAAGACTGTATGGCCAAATGTAGCCTCAAATTTGACTAGATTTTTCATATCAATAGCATGTTAGCCAGTTCGTACAGTGTAATTGTAACACTCATCAACACTAGCTCGTCGCCACAGAGCTTTAATCACAGATACACACAAAATACATAAGTAGGTCGACGCGACGCCACAAACACACACATCAAGCGACACACACGAGACCAAACACACACATCACAGTTACACAATTACATTGGTTACATGATAGACATACCAACAACATATCGACAAAATACGAATCTGTCTTCAAAAAGTGATAAATACAATCAGACATATTGAAGAATAAGTTTGAGCCAATGACGTCACACCTCTCGCAACACATGTCATCACAAACAATCCCAAAGTAATCGTACACCTGCGGTTGGCAGGTGACCCTGTATTTCACGAGAAAGATGATACGGTAACGTGTCAACGCAATGAAATACATTAATGCTACTAACATGGTTAATTTTTTTCCTAAGTAACCACATGTTCTACGATTATGTCGTCTAGGGCATAAACAATTGGGGGCGGGGCACAGGGGGTAATGTCGGCCTCCTAACTACTACATTTTAGCACCACTTTACAACGTAGGTCTTCAACATGGTTGAGGAAAGGGGTCATGGTCCCCCCCCCCGATAATTTCATAGGTGAGGGGGGGACACTTGAATAGTATACAGTACATTGCATATACATGACCTATAAGTGCTGGCAGTTGAGACTTCCCATGTTCTGTTCTAACTTTAGTTCCACAGGCCATCACAATTCCAGACCCAGATATATTTAATTTTACGTCAGTTCACAGAGTCCCAATTGATCTTCTTCATTCCAATGCAATCCCAAGCAGGCCACTCCAGGGTCATCACTAATTCAGTTTGTACACTATCTGGCCGGCCGTTACTTTACCCCATTCCCCGCTGAGCTCGTGAGCGAGGTTTTCGGGCACAAAATTCTTGGGCCAGAGCATTTACGCACCTTCAGAAGTGATCAGGCATCTGAGATTTTCACAGTTTCTTAGTCCTAGGCTCCAGAAAACTTACAATTTAACCGCGTTGAGACGACTTAATTTCACCTATAACACACTTTCCTATAGACCCCAACACGAGTTAACTCGTCACTTGTCATGTCTGAGTTAAGCCAGTTTCCTGAGCCCCTACGTGTGCGATTCATTGTAATTTCAGTGATCCCGCGGTCCTGGAGATGGCGTGAAGGGGTTGGCACGTGTCACTTTCCGAGCCCGAGGAACCCCCTGCCTACACCACTGCACTGACCGTGCTACATGTCAGTCATGGAAATACACCTGTTTGATATTACTGGAACAAAACGATACAAACAGAAACTGAGCTGCATGCATGCAACAGCTGGAGGTTGATCCCCTGGTTCACGACAACAATCACAGGCACTGCCAGATAATGTAACCACTATTTTGTCCAACACTACACACACACACACACACACACACACACACACACACACACACACACAACACACACACACACACACACACAAATACACAAACAGATACACACATAATACAGTAAACTCAAATGTGCCAGGCATTACATCACTTGTATCCCCACCTACTGCAGGACTGATACTACACTTTTTCATGTCGGGCAAGTAATAACTCAAAATGTTAAAATTGACTTGCCCCAATTGGGCAAGTAAAAATTGTGATCATGATATGAGCAAAACATGTCCAAAAACCTTACCAAAAACAATCAAAATACATGTACATGTATGTCTAAAGTTTGTGTTTAATTATAATGTTATCATTATTTTGTTCATCTGTACTTGACTATTTAAATTCATAAATCACACCTTTTGCAATAAAAAGGCCATATTGGTTAAAGATAGGGGGAATAAACTTTCGGGCAAGTAAATAATTCATTCAGGCAAGTATAAATTTGAAAGTGATAATCTCACTTGCCCACAGGGCAAGTAGGAAAAAAATTAGTGTAGAGCCCTGCCTACTCAATTTTTATGCAAGTTTGTGCACTAGTGAATAAATAAATCACCCAAAATTTAGCAAAATAATCTCAATATTATGCAAGCAGCCTCCTCACCTATAACCTGTCACATAAATGTACACCTAGCGACTCAACTTCAGCTGTAATATGATACACACACTTTTTGCGAGTACGTCAAAACACACGCTGGGATGCTAAGACCTCAATCTATTGACTTCTCCTTTTCACAATTTTTTTTTTATTCCTAGGAATTAAGATTAAATGGAGGCTGCAATCACATTCCAGTTCCAAGTCAAGAGATATGAAATATACCAGACACCAATTTTGCAGTACATACACGAACTTGTTCTTCTTTCACTTTCGTGAAGTTCCTCAGATTCTTCAATGGATTTCAACAAAGGTACAAAGTTTCTTGAACCCAAGTTTCTGATCTCATTATATCTTCTTTCTAAATACTTATGGTGCCAGTAACAGCCTACATTTTGTTCACGTAGCATGCATAATAGGATTTTATCTTTGTTGGTTCAATGTACTGTATTTTGCACAATTAGAAAAACGATAAACATTATTTGTACATGGTTTTACCAATTCAAGTCTACAGATTCCAGAAAATGACAACAGGTGTCCCATCTTGTTTGGGACTTGGAATTAGAGCCAAAAATGCCTAAGGGAACATTTAAAATATTGTCAACAATTAGTTTATGCCAGGATCAACATTTTTTATTGATCAAAACTGCAGTGTATTCACAACAATACTGCATACACATCATCTACATGTAGAATTTTATAGGCCTACATGTACATGTAAAAGTGCACATTCCATGGCCAGAAAAGGAGAGAGGGGAAAATTATCACTAGATGTCACATTCTGACTTGTGTCAAGGAGTGACTTTTTATAAATTTTTACAAACTCCGCTTTTTCTAAATCCCTAAGTGATTTAACTCATCAACAAATTTTGAAATAAAGAACTTTGACTCACAATATTTTAGGCATGACTGTAGAAGATGAAGCATGTTCGTACAGTAGCCTACATGTCAGGGCTGCCAACTCTCACGCAATGAGCGTGAGACTCACGCATTTTGGCCCTTTCTCACGCCAAATTTTTTTTTGATTTTCCATACATTTCTATTGATCTCACACACTTGGACCTTTCACATATATCATTGGTCTATGGGAGTCTCACACCAACGGATTCACCGACATTGGCAACTCTGACATGTTCATGTATGATATTCAGGGCTGGATCTCGGCATATTTTTTTTTTTTAACCAGCCAGTCAGGCAGGTAACTGTGAGAAGTTAGTGTACCTGCCTGAAAGCAGTGGCGTAGAATCCATTTTTTAATGTAGGGGGGACATCACATATCTCTCCGCGGTCAAATCGCAGGTCAAACATTTTTCCTGGTCACGCCAGCCGCCAAACGCTCGCTCAGCGGGGGAGTGACGAAAAAATGTTTTTCTCCAAATTCCGCGGTCCAAAATGTTTCCCGGTCATGCCACCCGCTGAAAACTCGCTCAGCGGGGTGGGGGGTGGGGGGGACTGTTTCTCCAAATTCCCAGGTATCCCAAATGTTTCCGGACCCGGTCATAGTTTCCGCGGTCACATCAAGCTGCAAGATGAACTCGCTCAAAGCCAGGAGGGGGGAGGGGGGGACTGGCGGGGAGGGGAGGAGAGGGGGTGCGGTAAGTAATGGAGAAAAAAAATTCCTAATAGCCACAAATTATGCACACATTGATAAAATTTGGGGGGCATTTGTAATATGTGTCCCCACCTTCAAAATCGTGGGGGACATGTTCCCCGGCTGTCCCCCCCCCCCCCCCGCGCGAGAATCTTGCACTCCTGCCTGAAAGAAAATTTACATGCCCAAGATCTACAAAAACTTTCCCTGCCAGCCTTTCTATTTTTACCCACCGGACCTGCCCACCTTGCAAAAAGCAAAATAATTTTTAGGTTTGAAATGGGAGCTTTAGAGAGAACATGGAGCTTGGGGATCTACAGTAGATGTTAACTCCTTACCCCCTAAAAATGAATCTATTCAACGTGTTTCAGTAACTAGCTGCTAGCATTGGTTTATTGCTTTGTCTTCATCAGAAAAATAACAGTTAGGCAAGGTTAGATGTTTGTCTGATATCATGTGCAAATAAACACCCTAGAATACAAAAGTTTGGAAAGTTACACTGCCGATGGCAAGTTACATACATGCATGAATAAACAATTAATACTCAGGGCGAGTAGAAAATAGCCTAGGTGTACACACAGTAAGTCTATGGGAGGAAATGGGCAGGTGAATCCGTTCAACTTACGACTTTCACTTTTTTAAAGCACTAAATAATCATTTTGAAATACAATTTTTTCAGGGCTTCATTTTTAGACCTTATCAAAGACACTGGTAGCATGGGGAAACATGTAGCTCAGATTTTTTTAACTGTGGTAAATGTTAGCCAGTACCTTTAAATCATCTACAGTGTATTGTAAAGTCACCAAATAACTGTAGCAGAGGGGTGATCAGTGGCTGACCTTATCAGGACATCTCACCGGAAGGACAACTCCCCTGGGGAATGACTCCCACCTGACAACTCTAGGGAGGACGTCTCCCCAGGAGGATTTATTATAACTCCCCCTGAGGACAGTCTCCCTTTGGAACATTTCCCCCGGAGGACAACTCCCCTGAGGACAGCCTCCCTTGGGGACAACTCCCCTGGAGGACAACTCCCCTAGAGGACAACTCCCCTAGAGGACAACTCCCCTAGAGGACAACTCCCCTGGAGGACAACTCCCCTGTAGGACAACTCCCCTAGAGGACAACTCCCCTGGCGGGCAACTCCCCAGGGAGGACTCCCACCTGACAACTCCCCGAAGGACAATTCCCCCTGGAAGACAGTTTCCCCAGGGACAATTCCTTTGGAGGACAACTCCCCTGAGGACAACTTCCCCAAAGTCAAATCAATTTTTTTAGACTGGAAACATTGGTATTAAAACTTTGTGGGATTTGCCCTCTGGGGGGAGTTGTCCTCAGGGGAGTTATCCTCCGAAGGAATTGTCCCTTGGGAAGACGTCTTCCATGGGGAAATTGTCAAGCTTCGGGGGAGTGTGTCAGTAGTGGAGTCTCCCTGGGGAGTTGTCCCGCCAGGGGAGTTGCCGCCAGGGAAAGTTGTCCTTCGGGGGAATTGTCCTCCGCGGGAGTTGCCCTCCATGGGGAGTTGTCCTTCAAGGGGAGTTGTCAGGTGGGAGTTGTCCCTGAGGGAGATGTTCTTTGGGAGAGAAGTCCCCTAGGGTAGTTGTCCTTGGGGAACTGTCCTCCAGGAAATTGTTCTCCGGTGGAGTAGTTCTAGAATCTGGGCTGACAGTATAGTAGCACTGGAGCCTCTGAATGATGTGGGCACATTAAAGACACTACATGTACATGTACATACAGTAACATCAAGGGAGCCCCATTTACAAAAAATGTCAAACTTTGCTACTGGTAACTAAGATACATGTATGTGACAGTGTTTGGATGGACAAATATACACCCTAGAACATACAAGTTCAGACAGTTATGCTGTCACTTGTAAAATATGAACAGATAAATATCAGCATGTGAATTATTGTCAGCTGACAAAAATTCTGCAACACGGCAATCTATGGGGGAAAACTGGAAGTCGCTCAATGATTTTCACTTTTCAAAAGCACATACTCGTTTTGAACTGCAATTTTGTCAGTGCTTCATTTTTTATAGACCTTATCAGAGATAGTGGTAGCATGGGGAATCATGTAGCTCATTTTTTTTTTTTTTGATGAAAACATTGTCATACGAAAGGCTTGATTAACTTACGATATTATGTTCACATAGATATGGTCGTGGCCTGGTTTGATGAGTTCCAGGAACCCCCTGAAGAGTGTCGCCCACTGCAGAATGAACGCTGCCACCAGAAACGTGAAACCAGTCGCACCGAATCCATACCTCTGAAGGAAGGTCATCAGGAAGCCGAAACCGATGAACATCATCACGTGCACATCTTGGAAGACTGTGGATTATAATACATGAGAGAGTTAAAAGAGGATCTAGAGTTCAGGTTGATGGTGGAAAATCTTTCATCAACATTCCAGATTTCATTGGTTTCCAGGTGAAAGAATGTGCATTTGCATTATAATGTGGGAGTAATTCACTTCAAATGTAACAAAAGTAGCTGTAGGATTGGCAGTTGAGTTTTCCAGGTGAAGTTTCCACCTCCATACCTCCCCCTACCCCCCCCCCCGCCCCCCCAGTTGGAATATCAATGATTAACATCGTCCCACATACATTACATGTACATGTAATGATTTCTGTGTTAGTACACAGGTACTTTGTCAGCAGTGGGCATTTATGTAGAGGGTCAAAAACGAAGTGCTCTGTCGTTTTCAATGACTCTTTCCTGTCTATAGTGACATTTTCAGAATACATGTCAGTTCACAGAAGGTTTGAAAGTGGTAATATTGATATTATGTTGTTCTGCAAGTACTCAATCTTATCTTTAAGAGAAATACTTGATTTGACCTTTGATTTGATTTATTTATCTCTGCATTTTCAACAAACAAGTAATGATCCAAAGAAATTATTATTTCTGACAATTTAACATCCTCCTCTACAAAGGTGAAGGAGAAAAATAATTATTGCAATTTTTCAATTTAAAATGTACGATTATGCAGAGATGTAACATTAATTAGCGCATAAAGGGTTAATATATGAAACACATGACAAATACAGTCTGGTAGACAGACTGAACTACAATGCACACATACATGTGCAGTGTAGTAGTTTAAGTTTCAGACTGTTCTCTTTTTACCCTAATCCTATAAAGGCAATGTAGAATCTTAGACTAGGTGTGAGTCTGGGCACTTGAACTAGCTCGCTTCGCTCGGGATTGGGGTAAATAAAGAGCAGTCTATGACTTAGACTAACAGTGTAGTTCAGCTCCAAAGTCAACAAGTTCTCAACTTTAGACCAGGGTCCATAGGGCATTTACAATGGCCTCATACCCAGCCCTGATAGTCAAGGGTCAATCAGGGTTAATTCCTACAAACGCAACCTCATCTATAACGACCAGCACACTTGTCCCTGCAAATATTTTTTTTCAACATTTTTATTTCAATGCTTATTAATCAATTGGAGACACTTTGATTTCGCTATAACACACATTGTCCATAGACCTAACACGAGATATCTTGTTCTCAGTCTCCACTGGGTTCAATGTCTTGTTTTTACACTCTCCGGGAATGTCCATGAAACTTAAAAATCAAATGAATAACTGAGTGACCTCAATTACATGTCCACGTCTGAAGTATAAGTCTACAAACTGGACAGCTGCAGATTTCAAAATATATGTGGGAAAGAGGGAATGTGGCCATATGAACAGTTTTAACACAAAACAGGGTTAACTCCACTTGTGTAACTTTGGAGAAAAGTGCATTTGTTTGCTCGAGTTTGTACAAGCACCTACGGAAAAATAAAAGATAAACCCAAGATATTTTTACCTACTTGTGAAATTTGGCTTTAAATTTCATACTTCATGTATCTCTACGTACATGTAAGTACCTGTAGGTGGTAAATGTGTAATTGTTAATTACTCAATTTTGGTGAAAATAGAGTTAACCCGTTTTGCGATCAAACTCTTTATATGTTCACACCCATACACCTCTGCATAGCTTTCCACAATACTGCCCCCCCCCCCCCATGACAAAAGGGTATAACTGACATATTGGTGTTTCACAGATATTGAGCAAAATGTATTTTGTTCAACACATAAAGCCCTATTCAGTGTCATTTTAACAAGCGGATTATGAGACAAAGGGACACTTCTAATTAATATTTTTTTGTTCTGCATGTTTAACATGATGTACTGAATCCCCTACACTATATATCTCAATTTTGAAGAAAAAAATGTCAGTTATGGCCTTTTGTCATGGGGGGGGGCAGAATACATTGTACATGTTTGTAGAGGGTCAGTTTTACAAAATTATGCCTGGAAATTTGTATTTGGTGGGATACAAACAAGTGCAGTACAGTATAATGTCAAACCTGTCTTTTATTGCAGCCACCACCGGAAAAAAATACATGAGGGCGCGGGGCCCACGAAATCGAAAAAGCGCCCCCTTCCCCCCCCCCCAACTGTGTAAAACAGCCCCCATAAATTACTAAATGTAGGGTTCAATACAGAAGGATATCTGGAAAGCACCGGAACAGGAAAAGTATAGCCCCTAAAATTATTCCCCCACACCCCCCCCCCCCCCCTGCCAGCCACCTGTCTATAGCAGCCAACCTGCCTACATGTATAGTGGCCCTGTAATGATTCACCTTGGGACAAACTAAGTGTTTATAAACCTGTGTATAGCAGCTACCTGTCTGCATGTATAAAGGCCATTTTTTTTTTTTAGTTTTCCTTGGGTGCATGGCCACAGTAGACAGGTTTCACTATATTTTATAAATATGGCATTTTATTTCATCAGAATAGATCCATACATCGTACAAGTGGAAAATATTTCAGCCTGATAGAGACTGAACTTGTACTTTTGTTGAAAATGTTTCCTTCTTGAAGATATATGTGTGAAATTCATAGTCTGACCTCATTTACCAGACTGGTCACATCAGAACCAACACTTATCAGATTGGATATTATACTGTGGAAGCCCCATTTAAAAAAATTGTCAAACTTTGCTACATGTATCTAAACACATAGGACAGTGTTTGAATGAACAAATAAACACCCTAGAACACAAAACATCACACAGTAATGCTGTCACTCATAAAAAAGTAAAATTGCCACATGAACTATTCTCAGCTGATGAAAATTTTGCAACACAGCAGTCTATGGGGGAAAACTGGAATGGTCGCTTAATGATTTTCACAAGTTGTTAAAAGCACTTAACTATTGTTTTGAATTGCATTTTTTTCAGGGCTTAATTTTTAGACCTTATCAAACACACTAATTGCATGGGGAATCATGTTGCTCATTTTATTTTTCTTCATTTTTTTTTTAACGGGAAACATTGTTATATGATACCTTCAAACAGATATACCAAAAGTTCAGAGGGGTTTTAAAGGGGCTGAATCGTGGCCATCAACCCGCCTGATGAGAACAAAACTCAGGGCCATCACCCAGTTTGCTAGCTCCATTTTGAGTTACATACTGTATGCGCGGTACAGTGTTTATTTCATTGCAGTACTCAGCCGATCGCGATGGACGCGCACGCTAATGCGAAAGAGCCCGAATAATCAATTCAGCAAGTTTCGGAAAGTTTGGGAGGACCTACGCTCAGTTTGCTGCTTCTCATTGGCCGTATTGAATACACGATCTGCCAGTGCGCTGATGCGTGCATCGAACTGGTTTCGCAAAACATCAACACCCACGCATGTATACCTTTAATGCATGTGATACACTGTATTTCCTACAGGCTATGAAATGAGGAACATTAAGCATTACGTTCTATGGCTTTTTTGGCCTACAAATGAAATGAAAACTTATTCACCATTGGACTGTATCTGGATACTTGAAAATAGAATCTGCCTGTGAGAAGGTCGAAGAACTTTACCCATCATGATTTTTTTTTGGGGGGGGGCAGGATAATGAAACACAAGTTACACAACTCAAGAAATTTGTATGCTATTATTACATGTTTGGAGAAATACTCATACAGTAGCACAAAGGATTGATACACAATTTCATTATTTCCATGTACCATATGCTTTCACAACATCATTCAGTACAGTGCCAACACTTTACTGAATAATCACCGCTCATCCATTTCCCATACATTTGTGCTGAGCACACTCATACACATTCATTCAGTACAAATACACCTGTCACCAAAAGTAATTCGGGCTAAGTCAACTACATGGTAAATTAATGAACTTTGATCTGCGGATGAAATCGCAAGTCGCAACAGTCACTGAATTCTATTGTTGCAAATTACAATGTATTTTTTTTTTGTGGGTAAGTCTGTTCAATTAGTTCTGACTTATACTTGAAAATATAGAATCTACCTGTGAAAAGGTCGAAGAACTTTTGATTTGATAGTATACACCTGTCACCAAAAGTAATTCAGGCTAAGTCAACTACATGGTACATTTAACGAACTTTGATCTGCTGATTAAATCGCAACAGTCACTGAATTCTATTGTTGCAACTTACAATGTATTTTTTGTGGGTAATCTGCGTACACCACGGTATACATACATGTACGTGTACATGTAATGTATCAAATATTGGAAGTACAACAACCAGATGGTACTGGTATGAAAATCTGTCACTATGAGACTTTGTTGAATTTAAATTCCACATTAAAGGACAGTGGCAAGATTGGGAAGAATAAAAACTAATGCCTCTAGAATCAAACCGGTTGCAAGATACCAATCTATTCACAAGCTGGAGTGTTTCTCCTGGCTACAAGGATTTGTCTTGAATTGTTTAAAGTGATAGGCTAACATTGTGGAGCTTCAATTTAAAAAATCGTCAAACTTTGCTATCAGAGCTACATTGTAGTGTTCAAACGGACAGATAAACACCCTAGAAAACAAAAGTTTGGAAATTTACATGTATGCTGCTACTGCCAAGATATGAATGAATAAAAATTACATGTAATACTCGGGGCGAGTAGAAAATAGCCTAGATCGACAAACAGTAAGGCTATGAGAGGAAATGGGCAGGCAAATCTGGTCAACTTTAACGATTTTCACTTTTTTAAAGCACTAAATAATCATTTTGAAATACAGTTTTTTCAGGGCTTTATTTTTAGACCTTATCAAAGACACTGGTAGCATGGGGAATCATGTAGCTCACATTTTTTTTACTGTGATAAATGTTAGCCAATGCCTTAAAGGACAATAAAGCATACCACTGAATTTCTTTTGTGATCTCTCAGCTGAGGTACGTATAATTCAGATTGCCTTAACACCTTATTAACGCTTTGGATGCTATACTGTAAAACGTAGTCAAAAATCTTGGGGGTCCCAACCCCCCACACCCCCCTACCCCCCCCCCCCCCCCCCCGAGATTTGTCAATATTTACAAAAAAAAGAAAGGATCTGTTATTGGTGTGATTTGACCTTTGGGCAGAAAGCTTTTAAATAACAAAACTATGTCAAAACTAAATATGCTTTAAAGGTAAATGACGTGATTGCGGGATCAACTTGGGTTGAAACTACTCTAGAATCAAGTAAATTATGCAAGGATTCTCCTGTGAAAATCTTGTAGTCAAAAGTTGACACATTCTAAAATAACTAATGTCAATATCCCTCGTGGTAGGCAAACCTGCTGTGTGGCTCTCTATGGGTCCTATTTTTATCGTGCCCCGATAGAATTACTGTCAATGCTTTATTCTCCTTAAGTAAACAAATTAGAGACAAATCCTTCAAGCTGGGAGGTCCACTTTAGCTGTAGGCTATATATTTCAACTCATTTGGTTCTTGAGGAATTTTCAAGTGTTCCCAATCATGTCACTAACCTTTATCTCTTAAAGTGATAGGCTAACATTGTGGAGCTTCAATTAAAAAAATTGTCAAACTTTGATATCTGAGCTATATAGTAGTGTTCAGATGGACAAATAAACACCCTAGAATACAAAAGTTTGGGAAGTTACACTGCCAATGGCAAGTTATACATGAATAAACAATAAAACTCGGGCAGTAAGTCTATGGGAGAAATGGGCAGGAATCTGTCAACTTACGATTTTCACTTTTTAAGCACTAAATAATCATTTTGAAATACAATTTTTTCAGGGCTTCATTTTTAGACTCTATCAAAGACACTGGTAGCATGGGGAATCATGCGGCTCGATTTTTTTTAACTGTGGTAAATGTTAGCCAATACCTTTAATGTGCAAAAGTCGCAGATCTGCACCAAATATAATGTTCATAGAGGTTGAAAACCTTTGGCACATTAAGAGTTGAAGGTAAATGGCAATGCTAAGGGGGTAGTCCTCAACCTGGGGAGAAACTAGAATCAAGTAAACAGTACAAGAAACCTACTGTGAGCAATGTGTAGTCAATAGTTGACTTGTTGTAAAAAAAACTCATGCCTTATTATGCCTTGTGACAGACAAATTTGTTGTGTAGCTTTCTATGGAATCTATTTCTATCGGGGCTTGAAAGAAACAAAATGCTGGTATTTTCATGCTTGATTCAGCTAAGGTAAACAAATTCAAGACAAATCCTTACAGCCAGAAGATATACTCCAGCTGTTATATCCACTGGTATATCTTTCAATCAGTTTGGTTCAAGAGGCATTTTTTTTTTCATTTCTCACAATGTCACTGCCCTTAGAGGCACTGTATAACAATGTTTTCCACTTTTAAAAAATGTGAGCTATATGATTCCCCATGCTAGTAGTGTCTTTGGTAAGGTCTAAAAATGAAGCCCTGAAAAAATTACAGTTCAAAATGATCATTAAGTGCTTTAAAAGAGTAAAAATCATTGAAAGACCATTCCAGTTTTTTCCCATAGACTGATGTGTTGCCGATTTTTATATCGGCCGAGAGTAATTCATGTGGCAATTTTTATCTGTACATATTTTACCAGTGACAGCATAACTGTCTGAACTTTTGTGTTCTAGGGTGTTTATTTGTCTATTCAAACAGCAAAGTTTGACAATTTTTTAATTGGGTCTTCCACAAATTTACCGCTCGAGAATAATATTCCAGTGGGAATATTCCACAATATTCCAGAATATTCCCACTCAAAAGATTCCTTCACATTTGCCGATAGAGTTCTACACCTTATGCAGGGCTCCACACTAACTTTTTTTCCTGCTTGCCCTTTGGGCAAGTGAAATTATCACTTTCAGATTTTTACTTGCCCGAATAAAAAATTCACTTGCCCAATAATAGACAATAAACAAAAACATTAAAATGATTTCTTACTAAATTTAAAACAATGAGGCTTTTTCTAGCATTGGACATTTGTTATTTTAATTTTGGGGGTTGCGAAAGGTGTGATTTATGAAGTTGAGTTATTAAAAACAACAAACGAAATAATGTTGAAATATACCTGAAAACTAAATTTTTGACATATTTTTTTTGTTTTTCGACATATTTTGCTCATACATGATTAGAATTTTACTTTGCCAATTGGCCAAGTAAAATTTTAACATTTTGAGTTTTTACTTGCCCCACATGAATTTTACTTGCCCTGGGCAAGCGGGCAAGTGTTAGTGTCGAGCCTGCCTTACAATGTATGCTTGTGACATGTCTGAACATGTGATTGGCTTTTGCAATGTATGAACATATATATTTACTTCATGTGAAGCTGTGATTGACAAGGAATTAATTTATTTGATTTTTTGAAATTTAGCCCAATTCCATTTTATTCTGGAATATTCCAGAATATTTTAGAACATTCCAGAATATCCCAGAACAGGTGGAAAATTATTCTCAAGCGGTACTGTGTATAGTGTCTTTAGATGTAGAGTACACCATTCTAGAACTACATCATACATGTATAGCTTCATTCATGATGCTTTTAAGAATGCTTTATGGTCCAAATTGTTGTATTAAAAGCAGAATAGTATGCCAATCCCTCCCCTACACTACATGTAGGTCACTGCTATTAAAAGGTCAATATTGTTATAGCAGCATGAATGGCACAATGCTGTAAAAAACATCTCTTTCGAGGATCCCACTTTAGCTCTTTGTGTGGGGTCTCTTGACTCCTTTCATATCTGATATATATCTGAACTAGTTGATACTTTCAAATTTATTTTATTGCATCTTTTCATTCAATACAGTATCAAAAGAGTTTAACCCATTTTTTGTGGGGTGAGGGGTGGCATTAAAAGAGAAAACAAAACTATTGAATAGATTTTTTCTCCCGTCAATGTGGTCATGAGTTAATTGAGGACACGTTCTCTAAATCCTTTCCGCTTTAGAAGGAGCCAGCAACTAACAGGCAGGCATATAAGTTAAGAAAAAACTTACTTGCCAACCAATCAGACCACACGTGCACAGGTCTGGAGCTGACCATGCGTGACCGATGCATGCCACCCAACGTGTGTTAGTCGTGCCATGGTAATGTATGCACTGTTTGAATCTATAAGCTCCTCCCCCAATAGCTGTTTCTGCAAGTTTTGTCCCGGGTTAAAACTTGCAAGGATGTAAAATAAACAGAAATTAACTAATTTATAGGGCGTTGCTGAAGGCGAGTATCACCCAATACCCCTCATTTAGGCTGTCTCTATCACCATGTAACGTACATGTAATTCTCACAATACTCACAATGTCATTTTTTTTTCTTAACTTATGCCTGTTAGTTGCTGGCTCCTTCTCCCTTTCAAGGTAAAAAACACGAGTGGGGTTGGTCCTCAACTTGGGGTGAAACTTTTCTAGAAAGTAAACTGGGAAAAGATTCTACTGTGAAAATTTTGTAGTCAAAAGTTGACTCACTCTCAAGTAACTTCCAACAGAATGCCTGGTGACAGACAAATTTATTGTGTAGATCTATACTGCAGCTATTTCTATCGGGGCTCAAGAGAAAACAATGCTAGTACATGTACATGTATGTTCCAGCTCGATTCAGCTTAAGTAAACAAATTCAACATAAATCCTTCCAACCAGGAGATACACTCCAGCTGGTGTATCTATTGTTTATCTTTCAACCAATCTGGTTTGAGGGGCATTTTTAATTTCTCCCAATCATATCACTATACATGTACATGTACCCTCATTAATCATGGAGGGTCTAGCTGGTAGAGTGTTTCAACCTTTAAGGATCATTCAACTACCATTATCAACTTCTGTATAAAACTGTACTGAATGCAGCAATCAGTGGATACTGCTATGCATACACAGCCATCATCTACAGTGTGTCTCAAAAAAGTAAAAGTGAAAAGTGCCCTTTTTGGTAATTAGAAAATACTCTTGAACATGATGCTTTATCAAAATCAAGAGCATAGTCTTTAATAGATATCAAATACCGTTGGTTCTGTTCTATTTGTTTGTTTTAATCTTGAGATAAAATGTATGTATAAGAAAGTTTTGAAATCATAATTAAGCTACATGTACTTTACTACAGTCCTTGATGGCACAATTGTGATATCACTCTTCTTTTGTTTACAAATATCTCAAGATTAAAACAAGCAAATTGAACAGAACAAATGGCATTTGAAAGCTAAAACTATACCCTTGACATTGATATAAGCATCATTTCACAACAAGTATTTCTAATTGCCAAAGAGGGCACTTTTTCCATGCAAAATTTTTTGAGACAAACAAATTGTACAAGTGAAAAGCACCCTTTTGACAGTTCGAAAATACTGCTGTGACACGTGCTTGTGTCAACTCAAAAGAGCAAAATCTTAGCTTTCAAATACTGTACTTTTGTTCCATTCAATTTGCTTGTTTCATAAACGTAGACATTTCATAGACATAAACAGCAAAAAGGTAAAACCACAATTGTGCCACTTTTATGGGAAGAGGCCCTGATACAATGATTGACTCTAAGTGGCACATTTGTGATTTTTACCCTTTCATGGTTAAAGGTACTGGCTAACATTTACCACAGTTAAAAAAATCTGAGCTACATGATTCCCCATGCTACCATTGTCTTTGATAAGCTCTAAAAATGACGCCCTGAAAAAAATTGTATTTCAAAATGATTATTTAGTGCTTTAAAAAAGTGAAAATCGTAAGTTGATCAGATTCGCCTGCCCATTTTCTCCCATAGACTTACTGTGTGTACACCTAGGCTATTTACACTCGCCCCGAGTTTTACTTGTTTATTCATGCATAACTTGCCATTGGTAGTGTAACTTTCCAAACTTTTTTATTCTAGGGTGTTTATTTGTCCATATGAACACTGCTATGTAGTTCAGATATCAAAATTTGACAATTTTTTAAATTGAAGCTCCATAATGTTAGCCTATCACTTTAACTAACCATATCTCAGGATTAAAACAAGCAAATTAAACAAAACAAGTACGGCATTTGAAAGCTGAAACTTTGTCCTTGATGTTGACATAAGGCTAATGAAACTTGATTATGAGTTTCCCGTCACCCTCCCTCGTTATGAGTTTTGGGCCGCGTTAGCGGACGAAAATCTGAAAATAATTCATTATTTTGAAAAATTCTTTTCAACCATCAGCTTTTCAGTTGATTTTGGAAGTTTTGGTAGGAAACGAGTCTTGGATATGAGTCTAGAAAATAGATCAAATATTGTTCGTACTTTGTTGATCCCCTATTGGTTCATTTCAATGTAATTGCTACACACGGTATGATCTGATTGTGAAAAGTATCAACTACACACTATTGAACGTTATAGGTTTGTTTACGTATTTTGCTGTATACCATACATGTATATCGTCGGGTGCCCAGCAGAACGTGGTCTGTGCACTTGCGCTGGAACATGCATTTTTGTGTGTTTGTTCCAGGCAAAACATAGTCTCAAGAAAAATGCATCAAAAGAGTTCCACTGTACATGTACATGTACTATTGGGTATAGCAAACTGGAAATGTGCAAATGGAATGAATGTGCAAAAATGCATTTACACTGTAAGTGCTCGTAAAAAGGTTGAAACAATGGAATCCTGCATATAATGAATAATAATGAAATAGTTCCCTCATTACGGGCTGAAAAAAAATGTGACGGGAAACTAATAATCAATTTTCATTGGCCTAACCATCATGTCACAGCAGTGATTTCTAATTGCCACAGAGGGCGCTTCTTGCTTGCAGAATTTGTTTTGTGACACTCTGTAGAATCCAAAAGTCTAGATCTATAGACTACCAGCAGAATCTAAAAAGCTGGCTTCAAGTATGTACATGTAGGGCCTACATGTACCAGCAGGGGGCCTGGAAAATTAATACTGCACATGACAATAAACACAATTAGCTCAACTGAAATTATTATACAAATTGTAAAACAGTCACGTACAAGTACACTGTATGAAAAAACACTATCTGAGGCAGTATCATACAAATCTGCATAGATCTATTGTGTACATTGATGGGGCACAAGAAAATTTATATACCAGAACGTAACGTGTAACACAAAGTCACAATTTCTGTAATTATAGCTCCCACAATTGGCAGTTTTTCTTATTTTTCTGGTAAGAAAAGTGTGTTCTGAAGCTGTTTAGTGACACATTCAAGCACTGGCGTAAATCTATGATGTCATTCCATTCATCAGGGGCGGGCGGGGGGGGGAGGCGGGGGGAATGAATAAATAGACCATCCCCCTTTGATGAATAGGATGACATCACAGATTTACGCCGAAGAAGTTTACATACAGTAAATTAATTGAAAGTGATAGACTGTTCTCCCAGCTGGCCCCGCAAAACATATTTTAGGGAGAAAAATGTTAAAAGACCCCACTATTTCAATGATTTTGGGAGATTTCTTTCCCGACTTGAGCCCCTAAAATATACCCTTTCAAAAAATCAGGAACGCGCATGTGGTACATTTGACCACCTCGGGGGGGCAGGCTTGCAAAGACATTTTCTCAGTGACAGAGCCAGCTATAAAGTAAGTTAACCATAACCTCAACCCCCAACCCTAACCCTATTTTCAACTGGAGACCGAAAAGTATCATTACTTAATTATATTTAGCTGATAGTTCCCTTAAAGGCAAGGTTCACCCTGACGTCAAGTTGGTTTTGATAAAAGCAGAAAAATGAGAGAAACATATTAATGAAAGTTTGGCAAAAATCCACCGAAGAATAACAGAGTTACAAAGTTTCAAAGTTTAGTTTTGTGACGTCACACACGAGCAGCTCCCCATATGTCATGTAATATAAATTCCATAAATTGTCATTTTTTAATGGTTCATGATAATTGAATGGGGTTTTTTCATAGAAGCCTGTATAAAATTTTACTGATAATATATTGAAAGTACAGGTAAAATCGTTTTCAAATTTCTGAGAAAATAGCACTTTAGAGAATTTGTATCGCATGTAATGTATGAAATATGGGGAGCTGCTCGCATGTGACGTCACAAATTTAAAACATTGGAACTTCACAACTCTGTGATTCTACGGTGGACTTTTGTCAAACTTTCCTTTTTATGTTTCTCTCATTTTTCTGCTTTTATTGAACTAACTTGACGTCAGGGTGAACTTAGCCTTTAAGCGTCTTCTCCCTTGTAAGGCGACGCCTGCCTTCCCAGGGTGCTTCACACTTTGAAATGCCGTTTTAATTCAATCAGGAGTCGTCACCCCCGGGGTAACGATCTCCAGCAAACCGTCTCATTGGCAGGGGGCAGGGAGTAATGTTCTGCTGACAACTAGAATTTTTGTCACTTTCGCTGGGAATTTTTTTTCAAATTCAAAGTTCAAAGAAATCTTACTCAAGATATGTAGCTGTTTGAAAGCAATTGAAATGTCCATTATATTCCATTCTGCAGTAGCTTCAACAACTCCAGATCACACCTACCTGTTCAACTTAATACATTACATGTACATGTATATGCAAATTTTGTTGTCATAGTATACATGTACAAGAATATGTGGTAAAAATGAACTATACGTGTACAACTGTACATGTGTGTGCCAACTGGTGCATGCAACAGAGAACTTTTTGATACTTTGCTCTAGTAGATAAATTTCATGTTATTCCAAAACTATATGTGTACAACTGTACATGTGTGTGCATTTATGTGTGCCAACTGGTGCAATAGAGAACTTTTTGATACTTTGTTCCAGTAGATAAATTTCATGTTTTAGGGGTACTACCAGTCATCAGAATGTAGTTTTACTGCTCAGAAATTTAAAAAACACAATAGTCCCAAAACTGCAAAACATAGGATAGAGCCATTAGTGTTTAAGAGGGTATGTACAAACTGAAAGATATGCATTTTTCAAGATCAAGCTAAAGAACTTGGGATAACGATACTCGATCCTGTCGGGTGATCGACTCAAGTCCAAAAGATTTAGGGGGGGGGGGGTGGGGCGGGGGGGGGTCGGGGGGGGGGGGGGGGGGGGGGGGGGGGTGTTATTAAGCTCTATTAGGACATTTCTTCATTTCATGATGACTCAATTAGACTTCACACCATTGGACCACTGCCTGCTTCTGATCCAGGAATGTATTCGGACTCTCTGAACGGGGGGGGGGGAGGGGGGGGGGGGGGCGGGGGCGGGGGGGGGTGCACAAAGGGGCAGCAGGGCCCCCCCCCCAGCTATTGTTTTCAAAGTACATGTATTTAAACGTAAATGACATGATTGGGGATAGTCCTCAACTTGGGCTGAAATTATTCTAGAATCAAGAAAGCTGTGCCAGGATACTACTGTGAAAATTTGCTAGTCAAAAGTGACTCATTCTATAACTTCCAACAGTACGCCTTGTGACAGACAAATCTGTTCTGTAGAGTTGTATGGGTTGTATTTCTATCGGGGCTTGGGAGAAACAAAATGCTAACTAGTATGTTCATGCTTGATTTGGCTCAAGTAAAACAAATTCAAGATAAATACTTCCAGTCAGGAGATACACTCCAGCTGGTGTATCCATTGATATACCTTTCAAGTTTCATTTCAACCAGTTTGGTTCGAGAGGCTATTTTTTATTTTTCTCAATCATCTCACTGCCCTTTAAAATACAGGGATTTGACTGTGTTTCGAAAATTTCACCCTCCCAATTGTTGTTGATTTGGCTTGTCAGATACTGTTTGGCTAGTAAAAAAAAAATTGGCGTGCGAAATTCTATCGACAGATTTCGCCCCTCCTATAAAGATTTTACCCTTTCACCGCCCCTGCACTGAACCTCCACTAAAGAGTGCTTTGACCAATTTATAATGTAGGTGTCTACATTTATGAACAGGACCGTTTGAAATCGGAGAAGAGTGATGCACTGACGCTGCAGTTAGCATCAAACATAATCAAATTAGAAAACAGATGCCACTGGACAGGGAAGAAGAATGCAGGCCGGGACTCCGATTTACAAAAGCTGAATGAATTCACACAAAAATTCTTTTTAAATAGTTTTCAGCTACAATTTATTGCCACGAAAACATGCCAAATTCGACCTGGCACCCACCGGACTGAAAATACCACCATAGGGTGCAAGAATTCAAATCTTCAACAATGTGTTTGTGTTAAATACAGCCCATGCTTTCATACAATATTTCTCCTCTGAGGAGAGAAACATGAATTGGTATCAAAAACTTATATACGCGTCATAAAGTGTGACTGGCGATCAGCCTTCCAGGCAACCCAGTTCAATGAATACCATTATTTTTTTCTGTCCTTTATCAATCTTTATCAATCATATCATAAACACATTTTTCACTCCTAGGAGAGAAACATGAATTAGTACCAAAAGCATCCTACTGTATATTCACATCACAAAGTTTACCTGGCGATCAGCCTTCCGGGCAAGCCCAGTTCAATACCATAAACTTCTTTTCATCCATTATCAATCATATCATAAATACATTGTTCGCTCCTGAAAATCCCCAATATCGCAGATCGTTCCATCCATCAACAAACATCTATTCTGTACAATCATTCATCCACGAGACAGCTTATCAGGTTGTGAATCTTTCTATTGAACACCATCCAACAGATCACACCAATCTTTTATTCGCTCTGATGATATTCAATAAATGCCATCAATGGTGGCGAAATATTTTCACCACAAAATGATTTCACAAACCAGCAATGGACAAACAAAAAGGTGTGTTTGGACAAGGATGAAATAGCAATCCAAACACCTGTAACTGCGTAGCATACTCCTGACTTGAAGTTAGAGAGCTCTGCATTATTTGACTGGAAGAAGAGCTCGCCTGGCAATAGTTGATCTAATTACCTCATTCGCTTATATCGTGGAAAAACATCCTTGATATCGCCTAAGTTGAAAAACGATTTGTTATGAATAAGATAAATCTATTTCAGGCTTAAATTGACAGTGCAAGCTGTAGGGCTATTATCAAAACATGGTCAAAACAATGTTGCTTTCTTGGGGAGATCCATGGTGCCGATTGTTTATTAATAGCATTTTTGGTGGACAGTGTGTTGACAGAGTTGTTATGTACATGTACATTTGTTGACACCATTAAAATGCACTACTGCTCTTGCACTACTACAAGTTTGATATCTGAACAGCATGGAGGTCTCTCTTCTATTCCCACCTCCTTGTTTTCACCTACATACAGTACATGTACATGTGATTACAGGCAATAGCATTTGTGAGCAGAGTACCGTATTCATAGCTACGGGGATTCTTGGTCCCTCCCACTGCAGTGCATGCATTTACCCCATTAGGTCTTACATGTAATAATCGATGGTATTTTGTGCTTTATTGTGCCTCTGGCGATATTTTGAAATAAACATGAGATCATTATCATGTATTCGATATTTTTTCAACATCAAATGATTTTGATACTATCAAAATATCGCCCAGCACTATAACTGGAAGTTCTGGAACAGGCTGTTAAACCAATTGGAGACGATTTGATTTCAATACTCACACTGACTCTCAATTTGACCCCAGCCTGAACTTGTCGGAGATGGTTTTAATAATTTCTATAACAAACATTCTCCATAGATCCCAGCCCAAGGTATCTTGTTTTTAGTTTTGTTTTGGGTCAAAATATCCACATGTTGACCCATTCGAGATGATTTGATTTCAATAAACATACATTCTCCATAGACCCTAGCCAAGTGTTAGTATCCAATGGGTTGAGAGGGGGTGGGTACTTCTTTGATTGAAGTTATTCCTTGAAGTACTGTAACTTGCTTTACAATGTTTAATATTCTGAGTTCATTTTACGCTAACTACAGTAATACTGTAGTTGTTAGCAATGACACAGATAAATTTCTGAAGTAAACAAAAATCAATTGAAAAAACAGGCTTTTATTTACTTTCTTGATGACCTTATTTTTATTATCATTAACATTAAACATTGTTTACAAGGTATTTTCCAGAGATAGAGTGATAATAGTTTGTGATAATGTACAGTACATGGCTTTGTAGACCAACACTTATCTCATTTTTAATTCTTATGACTTGTCTAAAATTCCCAAATGAACTTTAATATAATTGAGCTGCATTTACGTTACAAAGTGCAGAGTATAAAAACCCACTTCACACACATGTATACATCGTACTGCAATTATTCCTCAACTGTACAATATTTGCTTAGATAATGGAGATACTTTTTTGATGTCTAGCCTAAAGTATGTCGGTTTTCCGATATATCAGTTTTTAACGTTTTTTTTAATTTGTCGGTATTGTCGGTATTGCCATTCATAATTGTTATATCGGCTATTTCCGATATTCAATGTTTTCCCGATATTTGCTATCATACATGTATATCGACAAAATAACAACATCCATTTACAAAACATAACTTTCCTTCCACAATAAATTGCCTTCGAAAGAGATTTCTTATTATTCACGCGGAATTTGCCGATTGCAGACCGCTTTCACATGTACAGACATGTTGAATGTCGCATCAATGTCGCAACTCAATTCCCGTCGACTCTAGCCACGCCACGGAGAGATTTGCGGCCTTTGTCCTTTCTTGTCATTTACCGTTGAGGGCGCATGTCCAGAAGACTGAAATAGAGCTAGAACCGTACCGCGGCGTGGCTGCGCAAATCTTTGCGATCTGATATTTTTCTCGTGTGCGCGAGACTGATATATATCTTTTATAAAGACGTTATAATCCGTATTTTGGTGAGTCAAACAGTTTATTGTTGTTGATATTTATTACCTATGATAGAGATATGTTCATATTAAAAATATTTTCAGTTATGGGTGTTTCCATTTATTTGGGTACCAATGTGTGACATAGAGTGCAAAATTTGAAAATGGTTAAATCTTTTCAAACAATTCTTCTAATGATGGTCTAATGTGTTAATTTTTATAAACCGGTAATTTTTTCCAGATTCGATTAAGTTTGTCTGAGCAAGAACAGTTCAAATGGGCACGCGTCTGGCAAATTCCCCGTGTAAACGGGACAACCAAAATGTAAAAAGCTCTCTATACATAAATAATAACAAGTAAGTAAAACTATTAAAGTTTACACCAAATTAATACTTCACTTTTACCCCTTTAACATTTAATGACATTTGGTTGAGGTTCGTTTTGACCAAAACCATATTTGGCGCGACCGCATTTTCACAATTGAGGCCTTACATTGTCATTTTGTGGCCCATCTTGGTTCCACATATTTTTTTTAACACCAAAACTGATTACTACCAATTAAAGAACACTCTAATTTGTGGTATAGGATGTATTCAAACTATTTTTGAAAGCATTCAACTGATTGCATTATGTACATGGTGAAATATCAACCATTAAAACATAAGTTCCACGTGTAAATGGCGACACCAAAATTTTTGGTGTCCCATTTACACGTGGAACAAACACCAATTTCAATGGAGTTTGTCTTCCTGTGATACAATTAAATCTACTGGAAAGCATACATCTTAGGTTGTCAGGAGCACAAATTACTGAAATGGAAAATGCACATAGGGCCAAAATATGCACGAAAAGGTTCCTCTCGGTAAACGGGACTACCAAAAGTTCTTGACGTCCCATTTACACGTGGAAACAAAAACAATTTTAATGGAATATAGGTTTCCTGTGATAAAATTTAATTTGCATGTTACACATACTTAATGAAGATTGTCAATAGCACAAAATTACTGAATTTGAAAATGCTCACAGCTCCACAACATGTAATAAAAAGTTCCCCGTGTAAACGGGACACAAGTCTTGGCGTCCCATTTTACACGTGGAACAAACACCCAATTTCAATGGGAATTTCAGGTTCCTTTCATAAATATTAAATCTGGCGGCTGTCATGCACAATACTATAATACGATTGTCCCAAAATGCAACCATATTACTGAAATATTTGAAACAATGTTCAAACTAATAATATCAGATCCTAAGAAAGAATGTGAGTCGCCCTCAGTGACGATTGCTAACCTGCTTTCGGTTACAAAATAATCATTGTTTTTGAGTTACATAATCTTATACTGTAGAACAATTACAAATAGTGAATCATGCTTTCCCTTTCACCTTTTTCTCCAAATCCAATAAGTTTTACTACTTACAATGAAGTCCAGCATTTTAGAGAAATGAAGATGTAGAAGATTAATCTCCTGCCTAGCATGACAAGACCATTAGCACAGAGTTCAACGGCAAACACACATACCTCAATGAAGAACTGACTTCAAACTAGTCAAAGTTCCCAAGTCTACCTCCCAGCTAGTTAAACCCACCGAGCGATATACACGATTTCTTTATTCGATATCATCGCCCAGAAATATATCGATGATATGGCGCAAGTGCACACAATTCACAGTTTAGTTAACCTCTGAAAGCGACATTTTATGGGGCTTACAATGCTGTTTTTCTCGATATATTTTAATTGCACCAGACTGGGCAGCTTCGAAGTTGAAGATTGCTTGATAAAGATAATTAATGTCACAAAATAAGTGGGTTAGACAGAAGAGACATTGATTAATTGAAGTGTTAGTTTTATCACCTTAAACTTTAGTGTTCGATTCATAAAACCTTGTATTAAGTATGTATTTGTATTTATGTATTTATGTAATTAAGTTTTAACCAACAGGAAAAGTGTTTACCGAATATATATATTGAAATCCCGTACTTGATAAAAGATTAAAAATTAGTTCAGTGACTGTGCAGTTTGATTGTTGTTGTTGGTTTTAACGGCACATATCAATCGATGACCGATTATTCACGCCGAATAATCGCCGAATAATCGATCATCGTTTGAAGTTGAATTTGCATTGATAAAGATAATAAATGTAATAAAAATAATGGTTACAAAGAAGAGACATTAACTAAATGAAATGTTAGTTTTATCACCTTAAACTTTAGTGTTTGATTCATAAAACCTTGTATTAAGTATGTATTTGTATTTATGTATTTATGTAATTAAGGTTTTAACCAACAGGAAAAGTGTTTACCGAATATAATATATTGAAATCCCGTACTTGATAAAAGATTAAAAATTACTTGAGCTGCTGCTCCAAATATTTATCTTAACATTTGTATGGCGACGTGAGAGGGCGCACTCCCCTAAGTACCATCTTTCATTGCTTCATTTGTGATTTACGTCATGCCAACATGGAGAAGTTATACGGTTATATCGCACTAGATTCTCCCATTTAGTGTCCTTATCGTCAATATTTAGCTCGGTATTTCGTCAAAAATAAAAGTCGGGAGTTCGTTTGTTACCTGTCAGACATGAATCCCGCTAATATAGTTCCGTATAATGGTCAAAACGATGGTCGGGGGTTCGTTTGTTACCCGTCA
>JZLH01S0535571.1:0-12484 GCA_001188425.1 Eucidaris tribuloides
AATTCACGCGCATGAAAATATGCTGGTAAGCTCGTCTGTCCTTTGTATGAGGGGACTGACCTAAAAAACGTAAAAAAGACCGTAAAATGAGAAGTCCCCGAAGAAAACGGACAGACCCCGTCGGTCTAGTTTATTGTTAACATTATTATATCAACAAGTCTGGAGCACAGAATAAGTTGGGTAAATAATAATTCGGCTTGAACAAGTTTGTGCATGATTGATTGACTCTACGCCGCGGATGTAAATTAGTGTACCAACAAGTGTGTGTTGAAGCAGACGGATAATTATATCCAGTGATCGGTGGTAGACTGTTGAGTTATTTTAATTTGCCAAATGGCTGAAGCGTGATCTTGCTGGGGTCTAGTTGAGTTTGTGTGTCAAGTGAAGAAGATGGACTCGTCATCAAATATCCGAGTGATGTTTTATAGCAAATCCGGGCGTGCTAAAGGTGATGTATTGTATGACATTGCTAGTCCCAACGAGCCGTATCTATGTTTCTCCTGTACTGTTGTGTACTTCTTGATTCTGAATCTGCAATGTTTCTCCTCATAATACCGCACTAGTCTGACATAGGTGCAGATCGGCCAGTATCGGGTAAGTACATGGACCAAAAGATAGCCAGATCTGTCGCGGTTAGATGTATTCAATAACAGGCTATTGAATACATTTACAACACAACTAAATGGAAGATTAATATCAGGGTATAAAAAAATTGGTAGTTGTGTTGGCCTGTTGTGTTGGTCATGTGATGAAAGTGCAGTGAAATCACCGCGCTTGGCAAGGGGCACCGAGTGACCCGTCAGTGAAACCGTCACCTACGATCCTCGTGGCCGTGGTAACACGGCTGCCTTGCGTCTTGGCACCGCAGTTTGCTTGCGAGACATCGAATTTCTGTGGAATGAAACATTCATATCTACTGTACATCAAAGCTGTAACTTTAATCTGCTTTCAATCACTGTCATCGGAAAAGCGTCCTTTCAAAGTTCAAGAAGACGCCGAAGGCTTGCGAACGTCTCACTGTAGCATGGCGTCCGTGGTCGTTTATTTGCATATCTTCTCAGACGATCTTTGAGCAGGTAATTCGTTACATGTAGGCCTAGCGACGGGATACGTGCCCTACAGAGGCCGAAGTTCCCGATACCTGTTACACACTGGCGTTTCTACTCAGACTCCACGGAATCGGTTGAGTCCCGAACAGACGGAAAATATCCGATTTTACACAAAACCTGACACTTACGAGAGTGAAAAATCACTCCTACTACCCACCTCGGTCATGCCAATCCTGTGTAGTGTGGCGCGGCGGAGAATAATGAATTGCGGGTAAATGGGTGAGGGAATTAACTACGGGTTATACTAGACTCTACGAATAATCCTGCCGTCAACGCCATTTGTAGTGTGGCGCGGCGGAGAATAATGAATTGCGGGTAAATGGGTGAGGGAATTAACTACGGGTTATACTAGACTCTACGAACAATCCTGCCGTCAACGCCATTTGTAGTGTGGCGCGGCGGAGAATAATGAATTGCGGGTAAATGGGTGAGGGAATTAACTACGGGTTATACTAGACTCTACGAATAATCCTGCCGTCAACGCCATTTGTAGTGTGGCGGCGGAGAATAATGAATTGCGGGTAAATGGGTGAGGGAATTAACTACGTATTAACTACAAATAACAATAAAGGATGGATAAAAGTAATAAAGGAGTGAATCTACCTCGGGGTCCGGTGAAAAGCGCCGGTGAGCTTCCGTGTCCCTAATCCCTCGGAGAAGCGGCCCACGTTGCGCCCGGGCGATGGAAGTATCCGGTGACAGCTCCCAGGTAGACTCAGCTCAGCTCACAGCTCAGGAATAGCTCACTACATCTCAGGATATTATCGCTAGACCCCAGCGTAACCCGTACTATCTTCCCCGGGAACTCGGCGTCGGAATTCATCAACGATCGGCGGTCCAGGAGAAAACATGCGTGCAGGCAGCCAGGGATCATACAACTAACTTAATTACACTAATTGGGGCCATTTTATAGGTGCTTACGCGCAGGGAAAATATGCGTGCCCGTCACTGCCGTGCGGGCCGGGCGTCACGGCCGCGCCTGTGCGGGCAACAATACTAGTTTACTACACCTGATTCCATCCTTATTTCGTCGTCAAAATGGCGAAAACCGCGAAATAATCGCCTAGAAAGTGTTATCGTATGCGATTTTTCGCTGATGCCCAAAGCCCAAATTGCAAAGCTGTAGTAGTACGTAGCTTTGGCGTCAGCGAAAAAATCGCGTACGAGACTGAAGCCGTGAAGGAACACTTTCTTGGCGATTTTTTCGCGGTTTTCACCATTTTGACGACGAAATAAAGATGGAATCAGGATTGGCATGACCGAGGTGGGTAGTAGGAGTGATTTTTCACTCTCGTAAGTGTCGGGTTTTGTGTAAAATCGGATATTTTCCGTCTGTTCGGGACTCAACCGATTCCGTGGAGTCTGAGCTAGAAACGCCAGTGTGTAACAGGTATCGGGAACTTCGGCCTCTGTAGGGCGCGTATCCCCGTAGATACATGTAAAATACCTGTCAAAATCGTCTGAGAAGTAGGCCTACTGAAAAACGACCACGGACGCCATACAGAGGTCGAAGCCTTCGGTCTATTCAAAAGTGTGAATCTGAGACTGCGTTATAGATTTGAATTTCAAATAATTCGCCTGTCAGTGAAATCTTGGTGAACAACCTTCTTTTGCTTGGTTGATGGTTGCACATGCCATGTGCGCTGGTTCAAGCATTGGTATCAATGGGTTGCAGGTGCAATTTGTGCCGTGCGCTGTGGATGACCAGCGAGGGTGTATGGTGTCGCGCATTGTAAAGGGAGACGGTCCGGCTACAATTGCCAGGCTATGGGGTAATGCAGCATCTTTTGCTCTTTACTACCCCATAGTTTTACAGGTGGCTTTACCTGGCTGCCAACAATCTGGGATTAATAAATATTGATTTTTTTTTTCAAAGAAATGTGTCATTAACTTCTCACTTGAAATGAATTTCAGTTTAGATTTGTGGATAGCACATAGAATCACATGCAGATCCATGTGTTTATTAAGTGGTTTGTAATGTTGTAAATGAGTAAAAAAAATAACAGCAAATATAGATCTAAACTGCCATACAGTAGGCCTAATGTTTGAAAAATCAGGTATTAAGTACAATAAAAAAAGTAAGGATTCAATTAATGTAAGCAACAAGACCCCAGAGTGACTATTATAAGATTCAAATCTAGTTCTTTATAATCTTATTCTTGTAGTTGTTAACACTTCTGCCAATTATGTTGCTACCTGTACCTTTGTGTATACATTATACACCTATCAATTGTAAGACGCACCGGGAATGGTGCGTCACATGTCAAACGTGAGTCGGATTTTCATATACCATGACGCACCTGTGTGTCTCGACTATGACGGACCATTTTCTTACAATGACTGTGCCTAGGCCTATTCAAACGTATACAAACTGACGCACCCCATTCACCATGCTGTGACGGACCAAATGCTTCATGATGGTACCCTGCGTCATTATTTGTTGGTAAATGACCCACCCATGACGCACCATTCCCGGGGGTCGAGGGGTGCGTCTTACAATTGATAGGTGTATTACCATGTAATGATATTTCTTCTGTTTATTATTTATTTTTCAGTTTTGATCAGCTTTATTTTGTTTTATTTCACTGACCAATAGCAATGATGAGAAAAGAGAGCCTCATTTATTTGGTATTTTATTGACTTATTGAGGTTTAAAAAAATAGAAAAAACCAGCAGCTTCAGATTAACTTGCATGTGTCGTGTTTTGTTTTATTTTTTTTATCAGCATGTGATCTGTCGATGCCTGACAATAAACTGATTTCCGGTAAACACTGCTGTCTTCGCAGAATAGGACCCAAGAAAACCATCTGGTTGGAAGATACAAGGTAGGGATGTATGTCATCACCTCAACACTTACTCTGGGCCCTGTGGCATGAAACTTTCACCAGAGAGATGTCTGGTAAAATAGAAAAACTCCAGCAAGGGTAATTTTACCTTTAATTTTTCCATAGAAGAAAAAAAAATCGTTAAAATTATAATGGAGAGTTTTTCTCGGGTATAATTTTTACTTGCAATAAGGCACTGGTGTCTCAAAAAAAAATACCCTCGAGACAAAACAAAAATACCTCCTCAAAAAAGGAATGAGGAAAGAATGAATAAAACACCTTTGTAAAATGTATGCAATGTCAAGGGAGAAATGAGTCTCTTTAAAACAAATTGTGTTAACTCAAGATAATGAAAGTGCTTTTAATTGTTCATCAAATTTGAAATTTAAATGTGAAGGAGACAAATTTGGCCTTTGGCTAGTAAGATACCTGTATATGACTAACTGTGTGAAATTTTAAGAATAAGAAAATCCATGAATCAGTAGGTGTAATTATTGAATGAAACTAATTCCTTAACCTTCTCATGACATTTATTGCACATATAATACTAAATAAAGAGGCCATGTATGGGGCAATGTACTGTGGCCCGTTATATGTTGAACTGATCTTGAAGTAAATTTGACTGCTAGGTTATGTACGATTACCTTGCTATCACAGTGAACATTTTCGTAACTAAAACTAAAAATCTTATTGTTCTTTGTCCACAGTACTAATGGAACTTGGTTGAATGGAGTGAAAGTTGGGAAAGGACAGGTATTTAAAACGAACTATTACAGATGTGTTCGTAACCTTAACACTTTGGGTGCTAATGGCACACTGGCTTGCCCATGCCATGTGCAACCTCTATAGGGTACTAATGAAGCACTGGTTAGCTGAGAAGACAATCGTTTCCATACCTATTACTTTGAATGATAAACATCACTGAAATTCCTGCCAATTAAATATTTTGTAAAATAAACACACATTAAACCAACTAAATGAGTTTGAAATTTCTTGTCTCAATTGCATTTGGATTTTTACAGAATATATAACATACTCAAAAGGTTATACACATACATGTAGGTAGAAAACAATCCAGATGAATACATCTGCATTTTTAGCTCGGCAACCAAGACCTGTGTTAAAATACTTCAATCATTGATAAAGTTATGCTGAAGATTTTTGTCAGCCCACTCTAAAAGTAGGTTTTGCCTCTTATGTTTGAAAAGAAAGTAAAGACGTGCAGCCTGGACTTGCCCTGAACAGTGGCCCGCGTACCAATGGCTACCACAAATTTCATTTGGCCACTAGAAAGCTTGCATTGGCCACCAATTCTGCAACACACAAGCCTATGGTAGAAATCCATCTGAGGTGTCAATTTGGCCACCTGAAAGATAAGCTTAGGGGAGAGCCCTGACATGCACTCTCTTGACATATATTTTTATGAGCATTGCATTGATACATGTATAACATTGTAATTTCTACACTTACAAAGATGGGAAAATTAGCAACCTGGATATCAATCGTTTGTGTAATTACAGCAGATTCAAAGCTATTCATAAAGGTGGTCACTAAGTTACTGTTTGGTCTCATGAATTATTCAGAGCTGCTAGACATTTAAATCTATAACATCCGAGAAGAAAAATTTTGTTTTTAGAGGGAACCTGACATTGGGCCGTATGCATAAAAAATAGTACAGGGAAACCCCGTTATAACGAGCTCGGATATAGCGAGGTACCGCTTTTAACAAGGTGAATGTCTCGGTCCCGTTTTGATTTATGTGTTGTTCAATGGAAAGAAGTGCCGTTTATTGCGAGCTCGGTTATTGCGAGATATCGCTTATAACGAGGTATTTTTCTCAACCCATTAACAAAGAAAAACATAAGAAATTCACCCGATTCAAACGAGGAAATGGAAGTCGCATCGTGCGCTGATCAAATTCTAAATTATGACAACGCAAAAATTGCCGAGACATTTCAGAGCGCATCGCAGTGCATGGTGACAGCCTGCCACGCAGCCATACACAATACATGAAGTCCCCGACTCGTGTGTGTGTGTGTGTGTGTGTGTGTGTGTGTGTGTGTGATACACAGTACGGCACATTACATTGACCTGTTACACACACAAAGCCCTCCGTGTAACACAACGCAAGTTACGAGCGGCGTGGAGTTTGCTGCTTTATTTCAAGATATAGGTTTCTTTATTACTTTGGATGAATATATAAATGAAAAATAATCAGCCTACTGTTCATTTCATAGCTTTGGTGCAGAACAAGTGGGAGAAGCAGTAAACAGATGGGTTTAATGCTTAGTCCCATACATGTTATATTTTGTGTGATACATTATATGTACGTTTACAACGAGGTACCGGATATTACGAGGTAAAATCGGCAGTCCCGACGACCTCGTTATAACGGGGTTTCCCTGTACTTGCTTTTTCTAGCCTTTTGCTTGAATCCATATGCATAAAAATTAGGAATTGCTTGCAAGCACAGATTCTTGCTTGCCTGCAAAAACATTTTGAAACAAAGGTTTTTCTTGACAAACTGATAGTTTGCTCAGAGGTTTGCAGGTTTGTCTGGTATGACAAAAACAAGAATATTGCAAATTTGATTCCTAACCATCATACCACTCCAGAAATATCAAGTAGAATCGTTCTCGATGGTCACATATAAAGAAACATCCATAATTTTGTATACATTAGTGAAGTTATGCTTCGTAACATCCCATGACAGGAAATGCTCTCCTCTCACGCGTAATATTTATTTAATACATTATAACGAAACCCGCCTTTGTGCTCCTATGAAATTAATGGATCGTAATATATAAAAAAACTCTTGCCAAACTGTTCTCAAGCCAAAGAAGATTTCAAGGGTTTGCTTTTTTTTCGTATGGCACACATTTTCTTGTGTTTCAAACCGGATTTTCTTGGCCATTTTGTGAGCATATTTCCTACAAGGTCTCCCACAACCATAGCAATTACCAACGTCACGGCGGTGCGAACAACAACAAAGGCAGATCCGCACGAGTCGAAATACGTATGGGAAGAAGCTCCATCTCAGCAATCGCGTCCAACGTACATAAATACATTTGAAATGACGGCAATCGTACTCCAGGATGCGTTAAATCTTTAACCCCACTTCCTGAAATATTTCCTTCCATTTTTTCTGATATACTCAGAAATAGTATTTCTTGATATTATTCTCCTTTTGTGCAGCTTGGTTTGGTCTAAATACGAGCATGGACATGTTTAAACTCGAAATTCAATATATTAAGCAAAAGCGCTCAAGCTGGTATTGAGGAGCTTGAAAAAACCACAATGCTAATTCTTGTCAGAACAACGGAAAAGGTTTCTTTTATGCATACGTTTAAGCAATTTCTTTCAACTGTTGCTATTGGCTTGATTTTGGCTTGACAACCAATTCTGGTGCGTTGAAGCAATTCTTACAAGCAATTGCTACTTTTTATGGCATAGCGGCCCACCCTTGTGTGAAATATTATCCACACCATATTTAATCTTATCAGTCGGCAGTGTAACTGACTATTTGTTTTATATCCTAGGATTTAAGATTTGAATAGTGTTCATTTCAAGCACTGTGAAGTAGTTCAGATTGAAGTTTGGCATTATTTGTCGTGAACCTGACATGATCGTAGGAGCTCCCGTGAAGGAAACCTCTCCACTGGGCACTACTCTCCTGGAGGGCAATCCCATCCCCCCCCCCCACAAGGATCGACTCCACTGGAGTCCAGCTCTTCCCCCCTCCCCCCCTCGGAGGAGTTTGACAGTGCTTTCGAGGTTGTCAAAATCTGAAGTTTCCTCGGGGAGGGGGAGGGGAGGGGGAGGGGGAGGGAGGGGGAGTGGTCCTTGGGGAATTGTATTCCTGGGTGTTCTGATAAAGAACATGAATGAACAATATTAAAAGATGTCTCTAATCAATGTCATATTTTATATCACACCTGTACAGAAACAACGGTTATGTCATAAAGATGAAATTGCCATAGTTTATCAACAAGGAGACAAGACAGACCACAGTGAGTGACATCAACGTATTGGAATAAGAGTTTGTGATTATTATTATCTTTTTGTAAAGAAAGTTCTGCCATATCACAATTTAAATCATAATTCAAATCAAATCTGCTATCCCTTTCAGGACTGATCAGGGAAGTTTTCCATCCTGAAGTCTATGAGAAATATGTATTAAAACAATTTCAAACAGTCTTTAATGGGTTAAATACTAATTACTTTTATTATAGTCACAGATTAAAATATAATGATAAATATCAGTGATTTAAGATTGACCATTTTAACTGTAATTTGTAAATAGTTGTTGAATACATGTAGAATAATAAAACTTGCCCTCTTTCTTTATCCACATAGATGGAAAGCTATTGAATATGTTGAATATTTGATTGTTATTACAGGGCTCCACACTAACTTTTTTCCTACTTGCCCTTTGGGCAAGTAAAATTACCACTTTCAGATTTTTACTTGCCCAAATGAAAAAGTTACTTACCCGAAAAATAAACAATATAAAAAAACATGAGAAATGATTTCTTACTAATTTTAATCATTAACTTAAAGGCTTTTTTCTACATACCAGTACGCCATTTGACGTTTGATATTTTAATTCTGGGGTTGCTAAATGTGTGATATATGAATTAAAGAGTCATATTAAGTACAATGCACAAAATAATGATGAAATTTTTAAGTTAACTGAACACAAAATGTTAGACGTATTTTGTTCTTTTTTAGTTAAAGTTTTGGACATGTTTTGCTGATTTCATGATCAAAATTTTACTTTTAATTTTGACATTTTGAAATTTTACTTGCCCAATGTGAAATTTTACTTGCCCCGGGTAAGTGGGCAAGTGCTAGTGTAGAGCCCTGGTTATTATTCTATTCTTGTTTGTTATATATAATACAACTGACACCTGATGGTGAATATATAGAAATACAGATGCACTTTTTATCACACTTCCATAATCCAAATCTTCTGATATTAACCCATTGGTTACAGGATCCGAATGTGCGGTATAGTATGGAAATTACAGAATCTCGGAAGCAAAGAGTTAATTATATGTGTAAGATACTGATGGATTAATATTGATTTTCTATAGATATTGTGTACAGGTTTGATGACTATGCAGTGATTGAAGCTGAGAATGAAAATCTTGACCAAACCCAAGTGGCTGACACAGGTAATGAAATCATGTTTTGTTATCATTCAATCAACAATAACATGATCTGAATATAACAAAAGATGAGGTGCCAAAGTTTTGTGTTACAGTTGGGTTAGTTACATATTTCAAAATGATGAGATTGCAGTAAAATGGTTATCTGTACCAGTATTGTTATCAAGTATAAAAACAATATACGGGTAGAATAAAGTAATTGTCTCTTTTTTTGGACAGGTGCACAAATTAATTTTAACATTTAATTAGAATTGCACACTTTAACTTTATGTGGAATAACTGATAAAAAGTACTGATGTGTCTGTTCTTTAGATTTGTGAAATATAAGGAAGTTTTCAACACTAAGATAAATATCCTGCTTTCCTTTTACAGATGATAACACAGAGGATTACCTCTATGAGGACAAAGAAGAAAAGGATGTATCAAGGAAACGAAAGAATAGAAATGTGAGTTAACTTCAATAAGGCATACTTTAGCAGTAATCATAGTTAATAACATCTGAGCTATGTAATTCTCCATACTATAGATGCTTCTGATAAGGTCTTACAAGGAAGGGCCCTGAAAAATATACTTTAAACAATCAGTTAGTGTTTAAAAGAGTGAAAAGTTATGAGTACCCAGTTTAGCCATGTTCATTTTCCCCCATAGTCTTTAGAGAGTTTGCCGGATGCATAAGACATGTCTGATTTTCATCTGCACTTATCTTGCTATTGCCAGCATAACTTTCTTTTTCTTTTTTTTTTCAGGAAGTTCATATGTTTATTCAAGCACTGTTACTGTAGGCCTAAAAAAAGTTATGTTGCCCTCAAGTGGGAAATTGTGGTAATTGGGTCAGGCAGTCGATTTTTAATTAAATGACCTTTTATTATTGCTTCCGCTGGATTATTGTGCACTCTGGGGCATGAGTACAAGTACAGTATGTCGCAGCTACGCAATGCATGCAGTGTGCAATTAATGTACCTAGAAACATGGCCATAGCTCTTCACAAGAATTTCTAATCACAGTCTGCATTGACTTCTCGTGTGAACAATCAGAAACTCTAATTACTGTGATTACGTTGTATTTGCAATCTCGACCTGGCTGCCGTGTGAAATGGTCTCATTCAACTGAAATATATTCTGGAGTTTGTTTGAAGTCAAGTTTGTTGATTCCTCATGACAGGTGCAAGAGGAGGAGGAGGAAGAGGAAGAGGAGCCAACTGCCAAGAAACAGGTGATGGAGGAAGATAAACCGGAGAAATGTGAGGAGAAAGCAGAAAAAGGTGATGAGGAAAAGGAGGAGAAACCTGACGAAGATGAGCAACCTGAAGAAAATGGTAAGTACATTTGATTTAATCTCATTGTAGGTTCTTGTGAGTTCTATAAACATGTTTGTTTTAACCTGTTGGAGATGATTTCATTTCAATATAACACGCATTGTCCATAGACCCCAGCCAAAGATATCTCGTTCCTAGTCAGAGGTTGGTGGGTTAATAAGTACTTACAAATTTCAGTTTACAATTTCCAGAAATAAAATTTTCAATTTATATCATTGAATGTGACACTACAATTTTAAAACGTGAAATAATTCAACTAAAGAAAGGCTAAACGTCTTCGTGCCTCATTTGAAAATTTTCCACATCCATATACTGTAGTGACAAAAATGCATCCCAAATTTTTTTAAGGATTTCTGTCAGAATTGTCTTGGGGGCGATGTTTCAAACAAATTTCATAAACCAAGGAGAAAGGTATCAGTAAAGCTGTAAATAAAAAAACCCCAAAAACGGTAAGCTAGAAATTCTTTTGATGAATCTTTTTAAAGCAAAATTATGAATTATATCCAGTATTGTATAAATATGAGAAAGAAAAAGATGAGTGATTCGTTTTCACCATTTGCTTTATGTGTCCCAGTCTTACCAAGTACATATTCTCGTTAGATCACATTTGTTTATTTTAATACTGATTTAAAGGCAAGGTTCACCCTGATGTCAAGATGGCTTTAATAAAAGCAGAAAAATAACAGAAACATATTAATGAAAGTTTGGCGAATTTCCACCAAAGAATAACAGAGTTATGAAGTTTCAAAGTTTTAATTTTGTGATGTCACATGCAAGCAGTTCCCCATACGTCATGTAATATAAATTGCCATGTTTTAAAGGTTCATAATAATTGAATGGGTGTTTTTCATAGAAGACTGTATGAAATAATGTTTCTGAGATAATAGTAATTGAATGCACAGGTTAAATCATTTTCAATTTTGAGAAAACTGGCACTTTTAGTGGTAATTTATATTCATGACATATGGGAAGCTGTCCGCGATTCTGAGTCACAAAATTAAACTTTAAAATTCCATAACTCTGTTATTTGCTGAACAGAGATTTTTGTAACTAATATTTTGGCCTCTCATTTTTTTTGCTTTTATAAAAAGGATTCTGACATCAGGGTGAACCTTGCTTTAAAGATTGTGTCCAATGATTGTGCACATGCCAAAATAAATTTATTGACCAATTCAGCTAGAATAATTTACAATGTAAGATTTCATATAAATTATTCACCTCTCACAAAAGCCTTGGAAGCCTGCAAAAACTGGTGAGTTGCAAAAATTGTGATAATATTCAAATAGATAGTGCATTTAATTATGTCGGCGAAATGAATGGAATTTTATATATCACAATTTGATTTCTGTGTAAGTGTCTGCGTCATCGAATCTGATTTGTGTATACGACATTATGTACCTATCATTAGAAGTTAGATCAAATCTGAGCAAAATAATTTGGTGTGCATATATAAATACACGGCATTTACACCCTAATACCAGCCCGGGGGGGGGGGGGGGGGGTGGGGGGCATAAATGCCCCCCCTGACCAATCGCGATGACTGCCGTCGTGCAAATTTTTTTGACACGCCTTCACTGGTCTTTTACTTTCAGTTCGCGCATACAATTAGACAATTTTCGAAAAATCGGAACGTAATGTACGCACGCGCGAACTTTGTCGTGCATGCATGCACTCCAAAATTGGTCAAAATCGTGTTTTGGTTACAAATCATGCAAAGTTGTGTTTTCAGCAAAAATAATATATGTATGATTATTTTTTACTTTTACTGGCTGAACATGATTAAGTTTGAATGCTTTTTATATCGAAAAAGTGTCCCAACAAATTTCATCGAAAACAATAGAAAAAACCGGTCCGAAAAAACAAGAATATACATAAGAAATTCACAAAACAATAAAATACATAAGAAATTAATTCCAATTCAGCAATTTTTTTTGTAGATTATTGTTTAGATTAATGTCAAAATGAATATTTTCACGCAAAATTAGGCATTTCTACTGAACTATTGTAAGCGAGAATATAGACGAAAAACATAGATTTCATACACTTATTTGCATAAACTACAGT
>JZLH01S0535571.1:26112-36841 GCA_001188425.1 Eucidaris tribuloides
AATTATCAACGTTTTATCAAACTGACTGGAAAAGCTTACGTAATAAAATCAGATAAAGCAATCACCTTCACTTATTTTCTCAGTTTTTGATCTATACCCTGGTTTCTGACATGTCTGACATACAGCAAGCATGACTCGCGTGACACTCTTGAGATTGTTTTCTCGTCAAGGTATACAGGGCAAATGAAGATGTTTATACTTTTCTTGATACACTACTACCACTTCTTCACTTACATGTCAAACACCAGCTGAAACTCTTTCTAGTTTTTAGTAATCTTAAAAATCCCCTTATTTTGTGACTCGCGTGACATATTTTGCGGGTGTTTTCAAGATGAAATATTGGGAAAATACAAAAAGCATTTGGAAAAATTCTTAATGTTTTATCAAACTTACTGGAATAGCTACCTAATGAATGCAGAAAAAGCAATATCTTATGAATCACAGAATCAGCTTCATTTATTTTCTCAGTTTGTGATTTATACCCAACACCCTTCTTTTTACCTACAAAGTTCATCCATGTTCAGGACGCTGTAACTTTAATTCAAATGCTTTATTTTCAAAACTCTTTGAGATTTAGATGTTTTCAATATTCCTCTTTTGAATCATAACAGACAAAAAACACTTGCTTCACTTCAATTTTTGAGTTTGATGTTGACCCTTACATGGAATGGCTGCTTTAGGTCTTCATAATCGATGGTATTTTTGGCCATATCGTGCCTCTGGCGACATTTTGAAATATTCAGGAGATCATTATCGTGTATTTGATATTTTTTCAACATCGAGTACTTTTGATATTATCATAATATCACCCAGCACTACTTCCATGATGTATGATATCCAGGGCGGGACATTAGCACACGCCCATGGTTGGTGATTTTGGCATCGGGCGGCTTAAAGGCAGTGGATCTCTTTTGCATGCCTAAAAATTGACATTGTGTAATGGCATTTAGAAGAAAATGCCATCTGGGAACCTTCAGCAAAATATAGGAGCTACAAACCAGTTTTAGTGGAGTTATAGTGACCGTTAGACTCTGATTTGAATTTTTTTTTCTTGCGAGAAAAAAATTCCTACCATAGAACATACACTAAATGGCTATTGTTTTTCTTTCGCATTTTTCAAATTCTATAAAGCAATTACTCTCCCCCAGATTTCACAGACATGCCCTTCATCAATAACCTAAGGGCATGGGTTATCTTTCCCTGGTCTGCGGGAAGGATTTTTTTGTTCTAAATAGAAGTGTAAATATGTACATAACACAAAATTCAGATAACTTTTACTTACCTCATTATCGATATCAAATTTCCAGGTCCATTATCAAATACAAAGGACCGGTCATATGGAATGACTTGCCGAGTGAAATAAAAGAAAGTCCATCTTTGTCTTCATTTAAACATAAATACAAAACACGTATTGCAAATTTTACATCATGATTTGTATTGTATATTGTCACTGTTGCCTGCAAGTACTGTTTTATTTGTCTTGTTTCTGTTTTTTGTTTGTTTGTTTGTTTTGTAATATTTGACGTATTTTAAGATGTAGATATAAGGGGTTCAGCTCCGATAGGTCAATCGGCATTTACCGACCCCCACATCCACTACATTTTATATTTTTGTTTGTGTTATTACATGTTGATGTATTTATTTGTATTTCATGTATATATCTTAATTGTTTTACTGTGAATTGTACTATATTTTTATGGATGTGAATAAAATGAATTTGAATTTGAATTTGAATGTTTGCAAATGAGATCCACTGCCTTTAAAAAAAGAAAGTTATCTGACTGGCTGGTAGGTAAAATTTTTCATGGATGTTGAGTTTGTAGTATGCGGGCAGATAGATTTCTTTCAGGCAAGTAACTTTTAAAAGTTACCTACCTGATTGGCTTGCAAAAAGAAAGAAAGAATGCAAAGATCCAGCCCTATTAATATCACAAATAATTGTGCCGTTTGTGTGGAAGTGCGTTAGAACGATTTAGCAATGTGAATGGTATTTAACATGGTGCTGAAGCATGCGTGAAGTGCCCAGTTTATAAAACAGGTGTGTAATCTAGTGTGTTTGTTGACTGGATTAACAGTGCACTAATTTTTTGTACACGGTAAGTTACTTATTGTAATATAGTCTGGGCAAACTCCTACAGTAGTACCAAATCCAATTATTTTGTCACAAAAGAAAGCCATATGTAATTGTGCCGGTGCTGATTATAGAGCTCATATGGATCCACGTTTTTTATAAACAAAATCTTTTAAAAGAAAGTCTTAGATACCATCAAGTTATCAATTTGTGCGACCCTAAACCATTTAAATGTTCGTTACAACTTGAACCGTTCACCTTCATATTTTATGAACATGTTCCAATTTAATAAACAAATTCATTCTTACTCCACAAGGCATGCTACCAGCATTCATTTATCAAATCCAAGAACTCTCTTAGCACACAAATCTATTCGACACTCCGGCCCAGATATATGGAATTCTTTATCCTCCGAGATTTGTGGTATTCGTTTGTTATATTCATTTAAACAATTTGTTAAAAATATACTGTTTACCTCATATACCTTTCGTGAACCATCACTTTATGTAAACTGTATTCTGATCTCTTTTATTTATTCCCAGCCAACCATACTTGCCGTAGTATTTAGGTCATCAGTTGCTGTGCTCTTGCACTGTCATGAATATTCATGTTTACATGTTTTCATTTATCACAGAGTGCTGAACGAGGACCTTTCTCATAATTTATTCAATACTTTTTTTCCTAGCCTATTTTATTCTGTCCCACACTTTTCCACTATCCCTTTCTTTCTTTGCATCACAAGGGTACTTATTGTAGTTGTTTTAGTTTGTACTATAAGAGGCCCCAAATGTTAAGCATGCTTAGGGTGTCCTCCTACGTGGTCTCTGCTTTATCCTTCTAATTATGTTAAAGTGATAGGCTAACATTGTGGAGCTTCAATTGAAAAAATTGTCAAACTTTGATATCTGAGCTACATAGTAGTGTTCAAATGGACAAATAAACACCCTAGAATTTAAAAGTTTTGAAAGTTATGCTGCCAATGGCAAGGTATGCATGAGTAAACAATTTAGAAAATAGCCAGGGTGTACACACAGTAAGTCTATGGGAGGAAATGGGCAATTGAATCCCGTCAACTTACGATTTTCACTTTTTTAAAGCACTGAATAATCATTTTGAAATACAATTTTTTCAGGGCTTCATTTTTAGACTTTATCAAAGACACTGGTAGCATAGGGAATCATGTAACTCAGATTGTTTTAATTGTGGTAAATGTTAGCCAGTGGCTTTAATTATTACTCTCATCGTGCAATTGCTATGATCGTACAATTATTGTTTGTATTGTATTTGAATTTTATATTTTGTATTATATTGCCATGCAGAATTAATCAATCAAATCAAATCAAATCAAATCAGATATATCTCACTTTTGACAAAATGTCAGTTATGCCCTTTTGTCATGGGGGGGGGGCAGTATATGCAGTGACTTAGGTGAATAATTGCAGTTATCATGTTGGTAAAAAATTTGTTGCAATACGATTTAGTCCACAAGGTTAAAATCACAGGAGTGTCCAGCATCTGTTCTGATGAGAGCTTTGGTTTTCACAGCATATCCGAACTTAGCCTCTTGTCGAGGCCCTGGCGCGATCCCGCGCGAAGCGAGCTGGCGAGCGCAGCGAGCCAGGGCCTCTTGACATCTGTTTCGCATCCTAAAAGTAATTATTATTCATGACCACAGGAACGACGGATCTCTATTTGAATCAGCCAATGAAATTGCGCGCTAGGCTTTTCTGTCTTGTTCCGGTCAAATTTTCGGTGTGTTGAAAGAAATTCCTTCAGTGCTGTTAACCGTAAAATATATACCATCAAACACCAATTAGTACACGCTCTTGCTTGACCAGAGAAGATGAAGCATGTTTGGTTTAATTTTGCTTTTATAAGGTCCAATTTTGGCGTGCAATAATATATATGTAGTAACTTAGGTGAATAATTGCAGTTATCATGTTGGTAAAAAAATTTGTTGCAATACGATTTAGTCCACTAGGTTAAAATCACGGGAGTGTCCAGCATCTGTTCTGATGAGAGTTTTGGTTTTCACAGCATATCCGAACTTAGCCTCTTGTCGAGGCCCTGGCGGCTGATCTTTGTTTGTCGATTATGATCCCGAGCGAAGTGAGCCAGGGCCTCTTGACATCTGTTTCGCATCCTAAAAGTAATCCTAAAGGAACGACGGATCTCTATTTGAATCAGCCAATGAAATTGCGTGCTAGGCTTTTCTGTCTTGGCCTGGTCAAATTTTCGGTGTGTTGAAAGAAATTCCTTCAGTGCTGTTAACTACAAAATATATACCATCAAACACCAAATTAGTACACGCTCTTGCTTGACCAGAGAAGATGAAGCATGTTTGGTTTAAAGGGTACCAACACCCTGAAAATCAAATTTGTGTACAGCTAGAATACACAACAAATAACCACTAGACAGATGTCATAGCTCGTGAAGTGATCATATTTTGATAATAATAATTTTGGAACTCAGTTCCGCGCGTTCAATCTCAGTTCTGTAAACGCCGGTTATATGCGTGCGCGTTCTGGCTATACGCGTACGTTTTTACCAAAACTATCGGAGTTCAGGATCGATCTGTGTGTATGCAATATGCCACACCGTGTCGCGTTCCTGATCAAAAAACGTTGCAAAATTTCAGCCAGTCTATCTCAAACACTTCATCCAAAAAAGTTGCTAAGTGTGAGACGTTTCGGTCGCAAACAGCGACCGTTTCAAGGGTCGAGACTCCGCCTAAAGTGCGAACGCAATTGATTGTCAGTCGGCTCGCTTGAGAAACTCACGTGCACTTGCACAGGCTCAACTCGGCTGTCGTGCTTACAGCAAGGCAATTGCCGCGGGTATTGAACATAAAATGGGTGAAGATCGGAAGCCTGTATTGAGGGATGATGTAATGATATAACATAGTTTTGGCATGAAAACATTTTATGCCTATAATATGCTTCCTGTATCTAAATGCCACAATCCAAGGCTATGGATTATTATTTGGAGGAAAGTCGGTCAAACTTAGTATTTGTGGTGCGAGTAATGTGTAATGTCCCACTGAGCATTGCATGCCTCGCCGGCAAAACGCCGCCGGGTGGTGGGGTGGTAGACTGAACGGTTTCTGGTGGTGATACAACATCATTATTTTGCAGAATCTCTTCTTCTTCATGCAATATACGCGACGCACGCCCGTCCTTGTGTTGCGGACTTTTTCTTTAAATCACCGCTTTCAATAAGTGAAGTAATTTGCACAAGTTTATTCAGTACAGGTTGCTACACGCAGCTAATAAAATAACAATACCATTCCCGCCGCTACTTACGCAAGAATAGCACAAACAGGATCCGGGTCTTTCGATAAAAATATCTGGTGACATTTTTTGCCATTAACACAGCGTTAAGACAGATCACTGCAGACGTATATTGAAGTTCATAAAAAGGAACACTATACCGTTTACCCACAAATATAAACCGATCCGTAAGGCCTACATGACTTTTGTATGTCACACTTTATTTTAGCATCATATGGAGCCGAATATTACCACTGACAATTCATTTCCAATTGTAAAAGCAAGAACCCGAAATTTGTTTTAGTATTATATGAATCCCATAATTTATTTCCGATCAGGAAACAACTACACTAAATATAATTTATGTACACCCTTTTCCCTCGATATATAAACGTTTTTATTTTAACTGGCTAGGTCGGATCGGACCAGTAAAATTGACCGACAGTGAACTTTACAGGTCCCCGGACCGTCGTATCTGCGGCACTCTAGCCAAACGGCAACACTGTTATCGATCAAGACGTTTGACAGAAAAAATATCGATAGCGCGATCGATCGATCGATTGATAGTATCGGGGTGATCGAGTAGTCTATGGCAAGTCGTTTTTTACTTTACTTGTTGTTTGAAATTCACATTCAAACCTCAATAAATAAAAAACGGAGTAATCATAAATGCTAATATTTTGCAGAGGGCATGGCACAAATATATTCTACATGTATAGCAAATAAATTACTCAGGGTGTTGGTTAAGGTCCAATTTGGCGTGCAATAATTTACGTGTAGGAATCATTTCACCTGATGAAATAGTGAACGCTTCCAGATCGTTTCGTGTTACACTACAGTATTATGATCTTCAGCCTCATGAATAATGGTGAAAACAATAAAATACAAAAGAAAGTCGGTGAAATTCAGGTCAGGTGTCAAGAGGCTAGTCCGAACTTGAAGAGATACCCTGAATATCAGGAGATTGGGTGGTGTGGTCCATCATGGTGCTACTGCTGGGTTTCCTTCTCTTCATCTTAGTTCCACCGTCTTTCATCAACATCTTCAAGACGTTGGAGGGTTCTGGTATCAGTGACCAGTGGCATTTTATGATGCAGCGGAAGATTGGTTTGAAATGTGGGTGTCTTATGGCATAGATGATAGGATTGAGACAGGAATTCAGTGCCAGGATGACGATAAAGTAAGCGCAAATGCGATGGTACCTTTCTGGTCGGTCGCTGAAAAGCGAAATGAAGAGAACCGTCATGTATGGTAGAACACAAATGACAAACGCGCAAAGAACACACAACAGGTTCTTGGTAATGATGATATCCAGTTTTTGCTTCCTTGTCTGACTCATATTATGTTTGATATGTCTAAAGATACTCGCGTAGCAGGCACATATTACGGCAAGAAATGCGAAAGACAGAACCGATATGGAAGAGTTGATCATAGTCGTGTTGGATTGAACGGTATCCCACGCACAGATCCTGATGTATTGGTCGTATCCAAGTCGACCATGTTTTGAGGCTATCGGTATGACGATGCTTACAACGGTGAAAAGCCATGCGGTGATAATCATCAGTGATAGCTTCAGCGGTGTGTAGATGGTTTGGTAGAGTGACTTGGGTTTGGTGATCAAGATGAAACGATTGACTGCAATTAACGTGATTGTGGCTAGACTACACCCGATAGAGGAGATGCCCACCACAGCGGTAGCCCTGCACACCCAGTTGGCTTGTGGCCATCCGTGCTGGCCTAGTAGAGCCGCCGCTTGTCCTGGCATCGTGAAACAATTTAGCAGATCGGCGACGCTGAGATTTACGACAAACACGTTGGTTGTCGTTTGTAGTTTCCGGGAAAGGGCCACTGCTGCTATGACGAGGCTATTACCAACAATTCCAACAATGGCCATCATGCAGTAAACAGCGGCTAGCATAGCTCGTTCGTGGTAGAATGTGATACCAATGCTTCCTGCAGTGTCATTGTCAATGGAAATATCAGACATGCTGATGTTCCTTAATGATAGATAAGATGTTTCAGACATGACGTGGTCCTGTGATAATAGCTTGCAGCTCAGTGAAGCAACGTAGTGGAATATTCTTGCCACAGTGTTGGCAAATTATACAAATTCTCCTTTTACGCATTGATTTGGTCAGATACATAAATGGCTAGCTCCACATCAATTCTATTGAACCACTTTGATGCTTAAAATTGTAAAGTAGGTGTGCTCTCGTAACCACAGATTGCAGCTCAGCAAAATGGTGGATAGTCTTGTGTGACAGTGTTATTAAATTAAACCAATTATCTATTGATGTCATGCAGTGGTTCGATCAGGTAGATAATGGCTTCACAATCTTTCAGCATGCAGTAACAATGCATTGATTTACAACTTCAAGCAATTATTGTTCTACCTTCCACAAGTGAAACTGGCTGTGATCTACTGTTTTAGAAACCACACATAATGCTATAAGGAAACAACTCTCAGCTTTATAGTTTGGGTTTACAATCCCCACTTGAAAATTGATGGGGATGGGGTTGGGATGGGATGGGATTATATCCATACTTGAAGTACTTGGATGGAGATTATACCTGCTAGAATATTAACAATTTGACAATGCTAATAGGATAATGAACATAAATCATGGCAGCAGTCAAGAAATACCTACAATGCTATTTGTATCAGACCAGATCACACTCTTTGTTAAAGACACTATATAACATTGTGGAAGACCCATTTAAAAAAATCGTCAAGTGTTGCTATCTGACATATCTGACAGTGTTTGAATGGATAAATACACACCCTAGAACACAAAATTTCAGAGAGTTAAGCTGTCACTTGGTAAATATGCACTGATAAAAATTGGCACATGAATTATTCTTGGCTGATGAAACTTCTGCCACCCAGCAGTCTATGGGGGAAAATTTGAATGGTCTCTCAATGATTTCAACTTTTTTAAAGCACTTAATAAAAATTTTGAACTGTAATTTTTCAGGGATTCATTTTTAGACCTTTGCAAAGACACTAGTAGCATGGGGAATCATGTAGCTCATATTTTTTTAAAAATAGAAATATTCGTATACGATGCCTTTAAACTTGTGGAAGTAGATCCAACCAAATGTTGGAAACAGTAATTGGGTCAATACCAGGGTTGGCCGGAGTGGGAAATACTGGCGGTAAATACCGGTAAATACCGCCTTGATAATTTTTTAGGATAATGGAAAATAGTCAGAAATACATTATTAGAAATACTATGAAATATACTTCTTTGGAATTTTTTCAAGTATTTCCAGTGTTCTGAATATTTCTGTATTTTCCCTGTACCTCCCTATACATCTTGAGTACTTCCGAGCACTTCCCAGTATTTCCCAGTATTTCCCACCTGGGCGGGAAATACTGGAATTTCCCGGGAAATTGCCAACCCTGGTCAATACAAAAAAAGCCTCATGCTTTTCCATGTAAAGCAAAACTGAAACCATGATATAGATACAGTATAGAATAGATACTTTCAATATCTGTGTACTCTAGTCTACTTGTATAGATAGTAGTATTAGTGGTATTGTCTACTTGTATGATTGGGAATAATATAGGGATGCAGTTATATTTCTGTTATTGTGGCGTATAATCATGATATTATCTATTTTGTACTCCAGGCCTTGCAGACAATGCGCCCACTATGTGCAACCCTTGAACAGGAATTTCATCACGGTTGTTTCATCACGTCTCAACTCCGATATAGCCTCAACCAGTGGAACTGCAGGTAACAAGAAACAAACACACAAACAAACAAACAAACAAACAAAAACCAAACTGGTAGTTGCATCATCACATCTCAACAATACTAACCAGTGGAAAGTGGTAACAACAAACAAATAGACAGACAAACAAACAAACAGTTGTGTTCTCTGACATCTGAAATCTAAAAATAGAACCAATCAGTGGAACTACATTTCAAAAAATAGTTAATTTTTTAGCTTATTAGCTATATTGCAATATGTGGAAAACATGACATTCTTGTTGCTGATTTCATCCATGAACTTTGACCTTGATACTTCTGAGAAAAGAAAACAAAATTATTTAAGATGAACTCATTCTGCATGAGACAGATGGGCATATGTCATGCTAACTTACCCTTTGTCTGTCTGTCAACACTCTCCACAAAACAGGGTTTTCTGAGAAAATCCAGCATTTCCCACGTAGGCTGGGAAATATCGGGAAATGCTGGGAAGCTCTCAGGATATATAGGGAGGAACAGGAAATGCTTTAAAATGATTGGAAGGTACCTGGGCAATACCTGAAAATATTCAAGAAGTTTTTTTTTTCATAGTATTTCCCTGTATGTGTTTCAAACTATTTCCCATTTTTCCTCAAAATTGTTGAGGCGGTATTCTCTGCCAGTATTTCCCATTCTGGCCAACCGGGGGGGTGGGTAACTCACCACATATTGTGCTACATGTACTCACGCGCATCCACACACTTAAAAATGGACCCTAAATGGCGTAAACCCCGCAGAAACCTGGTCAAAAAACATACCCTAAATGGCGTAAACCGGGTAAAAAATATACCTTAAATGGCGTAAACCCCGCGTAAAAATGGTAAAGAATTTGTAATTTAGTACCCTAAACGTCAAAAAAAGCAGTTGAAGCTGAAAAACACCCCTTTTTTTAGGAAAACGTCGACGACGTCGAACTGCTGAAAACAGACCCTTTTCAACGCTTTTTGTGGACGCGCGTGCGTCGTATGTGATATGTTGAGTGACCAACCCTGCCCCAAAATGCCTTTTCTATTTCAGTTTCTGTCAACTGATTTACATCTGAATTTCTTTTTATTGCATTTTAATTCAAAAAATCTTTGAGTTTTTACTGCATCTGTATACCACCACCGAAAAAAAAAAGTTTCAAGAGAGTATATACACGTCTGCATGTGGTTGGGGGGTTGGTCAGGCAGACTGTTGCTAAAAATCATGTGGAGTGAACCACTGTCACATTATTTCTCAAAGTGATTGGCAAACATTGTGGAGCTTCAGTTTAAAAAAAAAATTGTCAAACTGTGATAACTGAGCTACATAGTAGTGTTCAAATGGACAAATAAACACCCTAGAATACAAAAGTTTGGAAAGTTATGCTGCCACTGGCAAGATATGCTTGAATAAACTCTACTCCGGTGGATGATAAAATAGCCTAGATCTGCACACAGTAAGTCTATGGGAGGAAATGGGCAGGTGAATCCGGTCGATTTGAATGCTTGTAGATTTCACTCTTTTAAAGCACAAAATCATCATTTTGAAATACAATTTTTTTTCAGGGCTTCATTTTTAGACCTTATCAAAGACACTTGGGCATGGAAGATTATGGAGCTCACATTTTTTAAGTGTCATTTTCATTTAATTTCATTTATTTTATTTCTCTG
>JZLH01S0535571.1:46707-65019 GCA_001188425.1 Eucidaris tribuloides
CCCCCCCCCCGTAACCCTTGAAAATGAATGACATGTAGTGTTTAATTTAGGATTGGCAGTAATGGGGGCTGTTTTTGATTGAGTATAGTTTTTTCAGCAGGTTATGACCTTGCTTGGCAAAGGAGGAGGAAAAACAAAAGTGGGTTTTGTCTATTTGGAAATTATACATCAGGATTAGAAAGATGATATGAAAGTTATACAGTGTTAGTTGTAATAGGTCCATCTGTGGCAGCCTGTAATTAGTGTGAAGAAGAGATATAGTTTTGATAACAAGATTACATAGTGAAAACACAGCATCTGGATGTTTTCACGTAAGTTGAGGTCATAAAACTGTGGTCAAAGTGGCATTTAATGCAGTAAAAATGGTGACTGCTCATATAACCCGGCATTTCCCTTGGGTATTTAAGTATGCGGTAAGTCGGTAGAAAGTTAACAAGCATGATATGATTAATGATTGTAACCTTTATACCGACTATTACTAATAATACCAGTATTTGGGACAACTCTAGATGGTATATGGGGTTTAGCAAACAAAATGAGCAGTCATACATAACATGTGAGACTTGTGACACCACCATTCCTTCATTGCTGTTTTTCTCATTTATGTCTTGTTTTTATTTGTTGCTAAATCCACCTGCAGAGATGAAATTCAATCAAAATGTTCTAGACAACATTGTCAATGGAAACACATATGAGTCGTCAATGTTTAAGGTCAGTCACTGCATCATCTTTCTGTGCTTATCTCCACTCTTCCTCCTTCCGTCTTGAAATGAATTGAATTTGAATTGAATTTATTTATTCCACTCATAAAAATACAAATATACGGAAGATCAAACAATAAATGTTAAAACAGAAACCAATACACACAAATTTACACATAATGAATGGATAAGGGCAAATCCATGAATTAGTGGACAAATCACAAATCATATAAATTGCTCTATCTCGAATCATGTTACATTTCAATGGTTTGAATGGGTGTCAATCATGAAGAAACAATGAGGGACATCATTTCTACTCTAAATTTTATGTCTTCAACAGCACCCTCTAAGAGAATCAGAACCATACATGAAATACCACACGTGGGACTAGTGTGAATAAATCTGTTTTATGAAAAATAATAATTAATTCTGCAGTTTTTTCCATGCCAACAGCCTCTTCTCATTATTTTGAAAGTAGTAAAGCCCCACGTATGCATACTAAATCTGAAAAAGACATGAATAAACGCAAATTTGTGTGGATGGACAAAATGTAACGTAACTAACCGTAACGTAACTAACCATGTTTTTCATGTTGTAGTTAAAAATGAAAAGATATTTATCAATAAGTTATATATCAAATGACTTATCAAGACACCACAAATAGCATGAATACCACAGTTTGTTTCAGTTGAAAACAGGTTGGCGAAACGTTGAGTACAAAGACTTGTCATTTTTTTCCATGTCCTGTTTATGTAACGTAACTTACCATAATTAAAGTTCTTGTTATTACCCACCTTAACATGTCTCATGATTTTGCTTGATGTTGTGAAGTAGGTGCCAGTCTAGAGAACTGACAGTACCAAAACAGAAAAATAATATCAAAGCATGAATGTAAGAGCCAAATGTTGAGTAAAGTTTGTCATAAAGTGTAACGTAACTAATCATGGAATTGCCCATAAGAACAAACTATTGGTTCAATAACAAAACATGAGTGAGGAGTGAAAAAAAGATGTAAAAAAAAACTTGAAAATTTTTCCTTGTCCTCATCCCCTTTTGCTTGACCCTTGTCTCCCCCCCCCCCCAATTTACTCCTCCCCCTCTTCAGTTCTCGTTTAATTTCGAGGAATACGTAGCAATAATCTTTCAACACAAATATAACAATACACAAGTATAACACTGACAACAACCAAGACCTGGCTGGGGATTACCTTTTCTGTTTTCTGTTTGTTTATTTTGTCCACGACTCCTTTTTCTTTTCCACTTCTCTTCCACCATTTCAATGTTTTCTTCCTCCCTCTATTTTGTCTTCTTGTTTCTCTTCCTCATTATCTTCCTCTTTCATTTAATCTCCATCTTAGTCTTCTTCATGCTCCTTCTTTTCCTGTTCCTCCTCTTCTTTCTCACCTCTGATTTCCTCCTCTTATTCCTGCTCTTCTTTCATTTCTCTTCTTCCATTCTCTCCTCCTTTCCATTGGCTTACGAATACAACAAAAAAAGTAGCTCCCCTCTTTTTCAAAAAAACATAACTTTTTAACGAAATGAATTTGAGCAAAATAATTTGGTAGGAGTGTTCCTACACTCACTGGCTAACTTTAGTATGAAAACGTGATTGTTCCATCCAGCCATGCATGAGTGATCATGCGCTAAAGGCAAAAATGACTTTTCAAAAGTCAATCCTTTTGTCGAAATGATGGTAAGTAATGGTATTTTATGCTCTATTTATTGTGCTCCCTCAACCATGACATGCTTAGAACATCTTATGTTCAAACAACATGTAAAGATACATTTTGCCAAGAAATATCTGATTTCAATTTCTTCAATAAACTTAACAGATTTTAGAATTTCAAAATTGAGGATGGATGAAAGTTTTTAAATTGACCTTACTGAACCGTAAAACATGTGAAAAATGCCAGGGGAGGTGTACAGGGGTTAAACGATAGATGATTAACATAATGGCGCTTAATTAATCACCAGAAACAATATTTGTCAAAATCCTGCACCACGAATTTCCCCAAAATGACCCTTGTAACTCTTGAAAGTGACATTTTTGCTTTTAATATGTGCTCACTCATGCATGACTTAGAAAAGATCAATCACATTATCACACAGAAGTTAGTTAATGAGTGCAGAAACACTCCTGCCAAATTATTTTGCTCAAAACCATTTCTTTAAAAGATTATAATATTTTGAAAAAGGGGATTGTTACTTTTTTTGAGTTTAGCTACTCATTTTGATCAAACACCAATCACATCTTGCAGTTCAATTTGTTTTTGCATTTTCTTCCATTTAATGACAGGATATTTTGAAGAGTAGAGGCATCACCTCCATTGAAGCTGTGTTGAAGCAATGCATGGACAAACTGACTAGTGGTGAATTTTCAACACCAGGTATAAAGAAAAACTGGAACCTCAAGTTTTACCCTTTCATCCCCATACTCAGATCATCACATGCATAGTCTATGCAGGTTTGCTTGCAATGGTGCTGAAAGGTCCATGTAGAAGAGATTTGTTTTAGTTATTTGACCCAATGGAGACGATTTGATTTCTCTACAGTGTGTCCCTCAAAAATAATTGTGCGAGTAAAAAGCGCCCTCTTAGTAATGAGGAAAACAACTTTTTGTGACGTTATGCTTGCATCACCATTACGGGCATAGTCCTAGCTTTTGCATTCCGTTTGTTCTGTTCAGTTTGCTTTTTTATCCTGAGATATGTTCAGTTAACAACGAAAAGGTAAAATCACAAATGTGCCACTTGTACTACAGTCAATATAGCATCAGCCCTCTTCCCGTAAAGTGACACAGGTTGTGATTCCGCCGCTTTTGTTGTTTACAAGATATCTCGAGGTCAAAACAAGCAAATTGACAGAACAAACAGCATTTGAAAGCTAAGACTTTGCCCTGATGTTGATGTAAACATGTGTCACACAGTATTTTCTAACTGTTAAAGAGGGCGCTTTTCACTTGAACAATTTTTTGAGACGTGCTGCAGCATGTTCTCAAAAAATCTGCAAGTACAAAGCGCCCTCTTTGGCAATTAGAAAATAATCTGGTGACATTATGCTTACATCACCATCAAGGGCAAAGTCTTAGCTTTCAAATGCTGTTTGTTCTGTTCAATTTGCTTGTATTAATCTCGAGATATCTTGTAAACAACAAAACGGTGGAATCACATTGTGTCACTTTTTCTCGGGGACTGAAGTAAAAGTGGCACAATTGTGATTTTACCTTTCTTATTTAAATTAACATATCTCAAGATTAAGACAAAGCAAATTAAACAAAACTAACGGTATTTGAAAACTAAGACTATGCACTTTACGTTGACGTAAGCATCATGCCACAAGAGTATTTTCTAATTGCCAAAGAGGGCGGTTTTCACTTGCACAATTTTTTTTTTGAGACACACTGTATATTAACACACATTTTCCATAGACCTCAACACGATTTAACTGGTACTTTAATAGTCTCCAACGGGTTAAAGATAGGGTTCAGGATTTGCATGCCAGATAATGGCAAAATGAATGAAATCAGCTCAAGCCCGTCACAATGTGAAGATTAGTATAAATAAACACCTGTCTCAGAATCTTTGGGTAGAATACATAGTTTTGTTGAAAATCTGGATGGTTAAACTTCAAAATTTGGAAAGTGACGAGCACATTCCGTTAGTACCAAAATTGTCTGATCGACCGCAAGCCGAAGGTCATGTAGAGTTCAGCCGTTTAGCCACGATCGCTGCACTCGGCTGGTCATGCGAACATACACATAACTGTTCTGCAGTTTGAGCAAAATTTAAACTTGTGGAAAGAACAGTATTCTCGTAGCTTATCATATTAGTTTTTCTCATAAAACAAGTTTGTGACGTATGGATCTCAAACTTTCAACACACTTTGTAAGTACTTTACTACTGTTTGTTATGATAATAAAAGGAAGTGATGGACTTGCAAATCCTGAACCCTATCTTTAAAGCTCTAGTCATGCAAAAGTCATCAGATTATAGTTGATGGATTTTGATGCTTTATCAAGAAACATTGTATATCTTAGAATTTGTTTGAGAAGTTACCTCATCAAGTAGATGAGTCCATGTTATTATAAAGATTAGTGTTTGACGTCTTTGATCAATATTGTGGGTGTTTACAGTGGATATCACCGAAGATTAATTTCTGCAGTCCTGAAAAAGGAATTTACAGCCAAGAAATAACTTGAGAAATATGACAGCAAATGGATCTTATGTTAGAAATATTGAAAATAGTGTTGTTTTGATTTAAAAACTACAAAGTTATGATTTTCACTTCTTGCATGTCCATATTTTATTGCCAAGACTAGTGATGTCAACTGATCAGTCACTGATATGTGTAATACATAATTTAATCAATAATAATAATAATAATAATAATAATAATAATAATAATAATAATAATAATAATAATAATAATAATTATAATTATAATTATAATTATAATTATAATTATAATTATAATAATAATAATGATAATAACAATTAATTATTAATAATAATCAGTAATAATAATAGTGTCTTATTTACCAAGGGTTGCCTCTTAAGTGACAAGCACTGTTCTCCCAGAGGGCCCTGCAACTACTATTATTACCCTGGTCACTGGGATACAGTTGTAACCTGCACAAGATGTGCACCATTTCCATTCCCTGGGGGGTATTCCTACTTCAGTTCAGATATCTTGAAACAAAATTTGGGAGAAAGAACCCTATCCCCAACACCTTTCATAATCCTCATCTTAACTTCAACTTGCAGCCGAAGTACACATACCCTGGAAGGTTAAATTTTCTCAATGTCTTGACCATGTAATTCTCAAAGAAAAATTGTATGTTTTCTACCACTTTGAAAAAGAACAATGACAATGAGAATTAAACCCATTGAAGACAATTTGATTTCAGTGTAACCCACACTCTCCATACACCCTACCTGAAATATCTCGCTCTTAGTCTTGCGTTTTGTTGTTAATCATTTTACCTCATCCTCACCTCAACACCCAAACAGAGACGCAACGTCACAATCTGACTGCAGAGTCCCCCATGTGTTATACGTGTGGTTTGAGGATCTTCCAACATCTGGGCCACCAACTCAGAGCTGCTGTGCCTGCTGATGAATTGCCTGGTAAGAATGCAGACGGTGGTAACTTTTGTGTGCTTTTTACACTCCCCGCACCCAAGGCACTATGTTTTCGGGCTGTTGGTGTGTCCAATTCTCCTTACCGCAGTAACTTAAGAATTGCTGATCGGATTATGATGTACATGTAACTAGGATTCGGTCTCAATATCACATTAACTCTAGAAAAACTTCCAAATACGTGGGTCACGTATGTAGTATAAATCACTAAATCACTGATGAATTTCAGAGTTGAAAGGGCAAAGGTCAAAGGTCATCCAGCCTCATGTGTCTAATTTTGGCTCGTTACCATGGTAATTTAAGAACAGCTTGTCAGATTTCAGTGTAACTAGGGTCAAATATGTATATAGTATGGGGCATCGATGAACTGATCAGATTTCGGAGTTGAAAGGACAAAGGTCACAAGACCTCATACATGTTGATTGTGGCTTGTTACCACGATTACTCAAGAAAGGCTCATCAGATTTCAGTGTAACTTAGCTCATGTAATAAGGCACTTATAAAGAGACTGAATTTTTTGTAGTTTGAAGGGTCAAAGATCAAAGGTCAAGTGGGCTTACATGTCTGATTTGTAACTTAAGAACAGCTTATCAGATTTTAACGTAACTTGGGTGAAGTATGCCATCTTATAACTGCTTGAAAATAGCACACTTTGAAATGCCTCCAATTTTGAGAAATTGATGAAAGTAAAAATGTTTAAGTTTCAGTTTTTATTGCCTTATGAGTTTATGTCATGGCAAAGTCTCTGTCAGTCATCTGTCAGTGTTCTTCATACATCCAAAATCCATTCTCTCTCATGATCTTACACCTCTTCTTCATTTCTTTACCAATTTTGGTATTGTTAATTTTTATTTTAGATGTTAGCCAAGGCTGGTGAGGAATTAAATCTACTAGACACTTTGAAATTCCTGAATCTTCGTAATTTATGCACTTTTTTTTAATCTTGTTAACATTTTCAGCAATATTAAAAGCCAGGCCAGACTGCCACTGGGGGAAAAATTGCCGAACACAGTACAACAAGCCAAGACATGCTGTGTAAGTTTATGTGTGTTTTATACCATCGGCTGTTTGACATTGTGACACTGTCATCTGCCATGCATTTTTAGCTGATGCATTTTGAGTATGGAAAGTCCAATTTTTTTGTATACTAGACTATGGGTTGAATTAAGTATGTACTGACATCTACAAATGATAGATAATATTAGATACCATCATACACAGTGGAAGAAGTAAGTACTACATAGAGGCAGATAGTGGTGTTGGAGTGTAGTCTACAAGTTGTAAGTCCAAGTCCACAGATAAATTTTATATAGGGACTCGAGGCTGAGTTAGAGTCCACTACAGATTGGACTCAAGTCCAGACTTGGCTACAACACTGGTAAATGAACCTGGTGTTGGAGTGTAGTCTACAAGTTGTAAGTCCAAGACCACAGATAAATTTTATATAGGGACTCGAGGCTGAGTTAGAGTCCACTACAGATTGGACTCAAGTCCAGACTTGACTACAACACTGGTAAATGAACCTGGTGATGGAAGCTACTGCTGGTATCTGGAATCCAGATTCTACAGTTCCCAATGCACATCTTAACCCTAAAATACTGGGGGGGGGGGGGGCCTAAAAGGGCCCCCCCCCCCCTCGACATTTTTTGCGATAAATTTTTAACGCGAGAAGCTATGGCCGCGATATTTCATGACTTTTTTCTTTGAAGTCTTGCGCATCTTTTAAGCCCAAAATTTGCGACGCACGGGTACCCAGTTCCGAAATTACGCAACTTATCGGACTTGCATGTCACACCAAAAAATCACTCAAACATGAAATCGTGTGTTATTTCAATGCAAATTGTGTTTTCAGCCCAAATTCATAAATGTATAATTATTTTTACTTTTACTGATTGAAATTAACTAATTTTATGCTGTTTATGATTGCTAAAGTGTCCCCGAAAAATTTCATCAAAAAAAACAATAAAAACAAAGAAATACATAAGAAATTCATGAAACAATAAAATACATAAGAAATTAATTCTGATTCAGCATTTTTTTTGACAGATAATTGTTAGAAATGTCAAAAAGAATATTATCACCAAAAAGTAGCATTCTGTCAGCCTGTTTAAAGGGAGTTATAGGCAAAAATATGATTTTATACATACATGTAAATATGCATAATTAATTACTTAAAAATAGAAGATAATTATTTTTCAAAAATGTAACTATACAGTCTTGGAAATTACGTCCGCTCTATGCACGTGCAAATTTCGCGGCGATCGCGCGATCCGCGGCGAGATCTGAAGGGGGGCAAATTAGCCCCCCCCCGGGCTATGCAATTTCAAAAAAGCCCGGGCTGATTAGGTTAAAATTATGTTCATGATTTGCACACCCTGGTCGAAATCAACTTATCAACCAAAATAAGCTAAAATCATTTAATGTGTAATCTAAAGATTCACATAAAATTTCACCTCTGACAATAGCTTTGGGACTGAAATGTCAGATTTTGTAAAGATAAGTGCTGAAAACTTCAAACAGAATGCCCATGATATACGGTCAAATTGGAATTTTACACAGCCTTGAATTTAAATTTTACACAGCCTTTAATGTAGTCTTACTGCCAGACCTGATTTCTGTATCATGTAGTGGAAACTAAATACCTGCTATTCAAGGCTTACCAGATCAAAACCTCACACCAGTGCCATTGGACGATTGTCAAGCAATCTTTGCTGTGGTTGGACTCGACCAAATTCAAAATTAGTAGGTGAAAGCTACATCCTGTGTCTGAAACCTAGACTACCACTACAAAATACATCTTGAGCTACGGCCCAATTTAAAATGCTTTATTGTTTATATTTCAATAACTTAACAGCTATGAATCCCAAATTTGAACACTGCATTTTTATCTACCTACATGTATCTTAGCTAGATCAAATCTGAGCAAAAACGGTTTGGTGTGCAAATCAAAAACACAGTCTTTAGGTAAATAGCCCATGTACCAATGATTCACTGCTTATATCTGGAAAATGGAGGACATATGAATCCCTAATTTTGATTTTTAGGCGTAACTGTTTGGCTTCTCAGCCAAATCATCTCCAACATGATGTGCTCTTTGAGAAAGAAGCTCCACAAAGGCTGAGCTCAAGGGAGCCCCTGCGCCCATTCTTGGAGAACCTTGCGGCAGTAGGTTCCACACCATGGGATGTCCCCTGAGATGCTCGAGCCATTCATAGATTCCTGGTCATCTCGTCCCCCTGGCAGCAACCTACCCAGAAAGCCTTGGGTGCAGTTGAATAGACTTTGTTCAGGTGCTGGCCGTTATGCCGCACCGCAAACATGAAAAAATGGGGCATCTCAGATTCTGACCTTTGCCCGTGTGGTGAAATCCAGACCCACGAACATGTTGTCAATGAATGTAGAGTAACTGGTCCCCCTTGCCCACTGACAGATATTGACAACCCCCAACTAGTGACCTACCCGACTAACTGCCAATTTTGAAGTTGTAGTTGACATACGGAATAATAATAATACTGTTTATTTACCACATTTTAAGGTGAACTTTGGGGGGTTTAATTCAGTATTTTTTATTAAATTACGGTGAGTAAAGAAAATGTTTTTGCTTGAAGTACCTTTACTGGAAAAACATGGCTAGAGCACATAAATTTGAGTAGAATGATGTCACTGTATGCATGTTTTTCACTAAAATACATACTTTCTGGTATATTATATACAGATAATTGTAATTGTATTCACAGTTGAAGGCAAAGTATCACATTTTGAAGCCAATGTAAGTTTGATTATGATATTGTACCTGGAAAATGTAATTGTACCAGCTCCTAAAAAAAAGTACTAAAAGGGCTTAGTTTTCTTTCTTGTACAGGCAATTCAATCACATCTGTGAGCAGACCAGATTTTGATGGTACGCCAAAGAAGAGAGGGATGTTGGCACTATCAAGACTGATGTGGAAGGGAATAGTAAGCATGGTGTGGAAATTACATTGATACCTTTGACAACGCACAGTGAGCATATTCATCGGTGATCTCGTACACTGCATATTACACAACACATTCTGCAATTACTAATTACAGCCCAAAGGAAACATGGAGGCCCTCAAGAAATTTGGTTAAAGATAGGGTTCAGTATTTGCATGCCATAAAATGGCAAAATGAATGAATTCAGCTCAAATCGTTCACAATGTGAAGATTTGTCACAGAACCTTAGGGTAGAATACATGTACGTAGTTAGGTAAAAATCTGGACGGTCGAACTTCAAAATTTACCGTACCGTTAGTTCCAAAATTGTCTAACAGCTGCTAGCCGAAGGTCCCGCAGAGTTCACTGCTTGACCACTGCACTATGCAAACGTACACATCACCATGATCTGCAATTTGAGCTTAATTTAAACTCACAGAAAGAACAATATTCTGGTAGCATATCGTTATTAGTTTTTCTCATAAAACATGAAGTTCGTGACATATGGATCTCAAACTTTCAACACACAATTTGTATGTACTTAACTACCGTTTGGTAATGAAAATAAAGCAAAGTGATGGACATGCAAATCCCGAAATCTATCTTTACGTAAAAAACATACCATTTTCATGAATACATTACCAGTAGAACTTGCCTTATATGTATATAGCTAGAAAAATATATGTTATAACTTAATAGATTTCAATATATATGTATATAAATTATGTATTACAATTTATGCTGAGATGTTTGCATGTAATTAGATTTAGTTCATTTATTTACTCAAGTGACATCACTTACACTGAAATATTATGGTGGATGCCAATTTTTCTTAACTGAAATTGCAATCATGGTTGAGATTAAATTCCTAGACTTAATGAATTTTCTATGAAATATTGTTACAAATATATTTTATCATGATATTTTTGAGATAATTATAAATAAGTCTAAATATTTTTACAATGTTGCTGCCTTGCTGGTCAAAATGACATAATGGAATATATAACATGTACTTTAGTGAATATATTGGTAGAGATTTCTATTACTCAGTGTGTAAGATGAAAATAGACTTGCCTTTCTGACCTTTTAATAATTCAATGAATTGACAGGAGTGTTTCATAATTTTGCTATATGAAAAAAAAAAATGATTCTACACAATGCATTGTAAGACCTGCTCTGGTATTTTATGTTACATTATGGTGTCTTGAAATGATTGTGGATATGAATCGATTTTGTTCTACAAACAGTAGTAGCATGTCTTTAAATCTGTACAGTAAAGGCATTAATACCAGGCAATATATACAATATTTAAAAGACAGCTCAACATATTTTTTTAGGTACTAATTATTTTCCAATGAAACAAACAATGTGGCACCCTTGTAGGTAGTTTTGTTTTTCTGTGCTCCTAATATACAGTCCCAGCTAAAATGTAATTGTAGGAGTATGTACTGTATATTATAAATATACATGTAGTTTAAAAGAGCACAATAGTTTGAGAATCATATGATTGAAATAAACTGGAAATGTGAGTACAGGAGACAGAAGAAAGGACATTTGAAATTGAATCACGGAAAGACCCCCTTCCAAAAAAAAACCCAACAACAAAAAATACCAAAGAAAACAAAATGAATGGGAAGGATTATATGGAATGTCACTTGTAAAATCAGCAAATCCAACTTTCTGGTTTATGACATAATCCTTCAATTTATCATTTATGAATATACAAAATAGAATATAGATTCCTGACACAAAAAAGTGTGATAAATGAAAACACTGCTTGTATCAGCATCTTGGGGTGAGATGATCAAGAAACATTTTTTGAAAATGCCTGAAACTGCGTTGTCATGCTAGCGGCATATTATGGCGATAAATCAGGGTCCTAATTTTTTGAATGTGTAGGAAACTGAGTTGAGCCGAGTTGCTTTGGTAACGGCATATTATGGTGATTAATCAGGGAAAATGATTGCAGATCAAACTACTCCCCCACTTTTTTTGTGGATGCTCATGGAATTTAGCACACAGATTGGTTTTGGGTGAAGATAAGTAAAACAATTTTTTACACGTCAGAAATTGCGTTACCATGGTAACATCATATTAAGGCGATAAGTCAGCAGAAACAATTGCAGATCACACTACTTACTCATTTTTTTTGATGAATGATCATAGAATTTTAGTCTTTTAGTCTTTTTAGAATTTGGTCTTGGAGTGAAGATGATCAAGAAACATTTTTTTTCAATGTGTCGGAAACTGTGATTGCCACAGTAACGGTATATTATGGCAATGAATCAGGGTCCACAGTGCAATGCCTGCGGTCTGACCTGAACAGTGAATACATTAAAAAAAAGGAAAAAGTACACACTGACGAATGACAAATGTTACTTACATACTATGCTGAGAAAAGATGCCTCGCATATGGGAATCTTGTCCCTGTTAGACATGAGAACGCAGAACTTGTCAGCAAAATTCCATGGTGTTTTTGGATTCTGTCCATTCTCATGTTTGTTTACAAGTATTCTTCTTCTTCTTTGTTGACAATTATGAATGTCCGCATACGACAATAGTGCGGTATCTTGTTTTGTGTTATCTGCTGTACTGTAGAACTGTGCCTTAATGTAAGGCCTCCATTTTTCCGCGATATGGAAAACGTAGACAAATCGTGGAAATGGCAAGTGTAACGCGAAAAGTGCGAAATCATGACATTCTGAAGCAATAATCTTTAAATTGGTAGTAAATTACAAAATAAAGAAATATTAAAATGTCTGATATAATTCTTCAACTAAATATAACATTACCAAGCATAAGAGTAACTTAAATGACCCTAGCAAAATCCCTCTGTAGGCCCCTCTGCCGGCCGTTTTTTGTCACTACCATGACTACGGCAGCTCCATGTCACTGATTCTGAGTTGTAGTCATGCAAGTGTTGGGTAATATATGGTGTTTATATACGTGATTTTGAGTAACGCGGAAAATGGAAAATTAGAAAAACAGAATATTTTGATTTTGTAAAACGGAAAAATGGAGGCCTTACCTTAATGTACAGGGTAAAAATAATTTGTAGGAGTATGTATATCGTAAATTTACATGTAGTTTAAAAGACAGCAGTTTGAGATTCATATGATTGAAATAAACTGGAAACATAGACAGCAGAAGGAAGGACATTTCAATTGAATCATGGGAAGACATCCCCCCCCCAAAAAAAAAAAACAAATACCAGGCTTTCAAGTGCTCCTACTTTTCCTACTTTTTCCTACTTTTTTTACTCTCCTCCTACTTATCCTACTTTTTTCCCCAAAACTCCTACTTTCTCCTACTTTCTCCTACTTTTTTTTGTAAAAACCCGCGAAAATAAAAAAATGCTATTGATCGTATAAAATGCTGGATATATCAATTTTTTTCCTCTAAATTTCTATCTGAGCACGCACAATCGGCGGACGAAAACTACTCCAAAAAAAAAAAATCAAAACCCCGTGCATGTCCTACTTTCCTCCTACTTTTAGCTCTTTTTATCCTACTTTTCTCCTACTTTTTCCTAAATTTAGCTCCTATTTTTCTCCTACTTTTTCACCATGGTCCACTTGAAAGCCTGAAATACCAAAGAAAATAAATGAATGGGAAATAATGTATGGAATGTTACTTCAAGTTACTTCAATCTTTATTCAGCAATCTTAAAAAGACATACAATTGAAACAAAACATACACTACAAGCAATATGTACAAATAAAACAAACAATTGCACGGTGAACCCCAAAAAGCTGGGGGGGGGGGGCCTGTAAAAAGGGTCACCAAAGAAGTGATGCGAGAAATTACACAGTTTCAATAAAATACGACAAGATAACTGGATTATTAATGTATTATATCCCTCATTGTAAGTTTCTTGAATTCTGGTTGGTCAAAAGTATGTCACATGATAAAAAATAAACACACTATTCTGTGAGTCTAGTTCTGAAAGTACTATAACTTTCGGAGAGGGCAATAGTAAAGTACTATGTGACTCTTATCGAGTCCCATAGTACATTAATCTCTGAACAATGAGGGCGCTACACTATTTGCCCCAGAGCGGGTTTAAACCCGCTCTGATTTGCCCCACCCGCGACCGACTAGTACCCAACAGCGGGATCGCGATTTGAGCTTAAAAAGCCGAATAAATTGTGTGTACAAAACACATGTACCGTACGCTATCTTTTTCCGTGCGCGTGAAAGACATTATGCGTGCTACACCCGTATGAAAGTCTGGCAAAGTTAAATATTGACACTGGGTTAAATTCGTCGAGTTACGTTGACTGTTAACTATTTTCCCTCGGGGCTGCGCCCCTCGGGAAAATAGTACAGTCCACGTAACCTCGGGCTCGTCATAGTTTCAACCAGAGACTCTCGTATCAGTATATATTTGTATACTAAATATACATGTGAAAAACTACATGTTACAACAAACGTACAGAAAAAAACAAGCAAAACAACAACAACAACACAGAACAAAAACTACAAACCATTATAAAATATACATGTCAAATGAAAATACAAATTAGGAAATGAAAAATATTGAAAACTAGGTTTTTTATGAACTATCGGAGTATTGCAAACAAAGATATTTTTTGTACTTTTTCTTGAATGTAGATTGGTGTGCTATTTCAGTAAGGGAGTTTGGTAAACTGTTCCATAGGACTGGACCACGGTAAGATATGGATGATTTCTGACGATTGGAATTAACTTTAAATAAATATAATTTGTTTGAATTTCTGGTATTATGCATATGAAGTTGCGAGTTTAAAGTAAACAGATCATGAAAGGTAGGAGGCAAATTATTACAAAGAAATCTAAACATAAATGTTCCAAGCTTGATCTTGTGTACATCAAATAAGTTTAAAGAGTTAAATGAACAAAAAAGGGGGCGAGAGGGTGCTCTGAAATGAGAATTGGAACATATCCGTAGGCAACGTTTTTGAAGTTTGTGAAGCTTAGACAAATGGTGACATGACAAATTGCCCCATACTGTATTACAATACGTAAAAGTAAAAAAGTAAAATCTGCAAATCCAAACTTTGTAGTTTTTGGCATAATCCTTCAATTTTCTATTTACGGATATACAAAATAGAATTTAGATTCCTGAAACAAAAAGTGTGATATTTTAAAACAATGTCTGTGTCTATGTCGAATGAATATTGTGCCGATACTGGCAGTGCCTTCACGAGCGGTGACAGCATTGCGATGCTGGATGCTGCTGCTGTGCAGCTGTATATCTGTTGCTTCTCCATGGACAATGCTGAAATCGCTACCACAAATTACACATGTCACGGAATGATTGTCCTTCATAGACAACACAATACATGGCCATTTTTCTGTGTATTCCTTCTTGTATGATTGCTTCTAGCCTTGGATGTCATGGTTCATGTCGGATACGGTAAATAATATTTCCGAGGTCAAAGTTGATTTTTATTCCGTATTCAACGACATCAAGTAACTTAGGCTATGGCAATAGCAGACCATCAACTGGTCCTACTTTTGATACGTTTTTGTGAAGATTCTAATTTCCCGATTTTTTCCCCTAAAAATCCTTATTTTTTACTTTTGTCAAAAAAAACCCCACTTTGCGATATTTTAATATTTGGAGTTGAGTAGTCGTAACAGATTGTTGCTGAGAATACTACTAGATCTTCTTCTGACTTCTGGTTTCATCGCCTTTCTTAAAAGCATTTGCAAGTCAGTGATTGATGCAATTTGTTTCATGTCATTGCCAAGTTTGAGGGTGTTGGAGACTGAAATTGGACTGGTGTTTTGGTAGCTTGGTTGCTTGGTTGTGTTTTCATCCTCCTCGTCACTTTCTGGGCATAGAGCACACAAACTTCGTTGGGAGTTGTTCAAGTCATCTTGAAGTTGTTCTTGTTTCTCCTCTAGTCTCTTGATCTCGTTTTTGAGCTTGAAGTTCTGTTTCGCCAGTTCTTTGTTTGTTGCTGTAAGGTTGACGTTGAGGTTTGTTAGGTTATTTTCTAGTTAAGTTACATAAGCGTCCATCACGTTGATGGCTTTCATGATTTTGTTTAGTCCTACGTCTGTCGAGTAGGTGTGATAACGCGTGCGAGTACATATTCCTAGAATTTCGTGAATTGTTTTTTGGATTTGTTCCTTTGGGGTCGTAGTTGTTGGCCATTATATCTGGGGAAGAAATGGAATTTGAAACAAATAATTAGTCACATATATTATTAACTTATGTGTGATAAATAAGTTGATTTGTGATAGTTATTCTTTTTATTTTATTGTAAAATAATACTGATATACATATGTTTTTTTTATTTTTTTTTTGCCTTTCCAGTTTTAAATTAAATAGGCTTAGTTGAGATTTTTGAATAAATTTGTTTTATTTTTTATTAACTTAACGGAACTGAGGTTTCATGCAATATGTTTGTAATGTGAATTTTTTTTCACTGAGTCTTTTGATCTTTTTGTGTTTTTTTCTGTACAATATATTTATTTTATATTATAAGTTGAATATATGTGTTACTTTGATGGACACCATATTTGCACAATGAACAGAGAAAAATGCGAAATTTAGGATGCCCAGGTAGAGAAACTAAGTACATATCCAAGATGACTGCCAATACATGTTAAAATGTAGTCTTTTTTTATATTTGTGGGCTCTTCTTGGAATTTTCACTTGATATAGGGGTGTTTTAGTTTCTGTTTGCGGAATAGGCACATTTGGTCAAAATATAGCATGATGGCGCTGTCATAACTATTTGCTAATTTTCACCAGTTACGTGTTCCAAAGCACAGTGGATTAAAGATAGTCATCATGTTTACCTGCTGGTGAATTTGAACATCCTTACTTTATTTGTTTTGTTACACTACGGTGTAAGTTTGTGTGTGTTCCGAAGCATCCTAATTGTAATTACAAAAGTAAAGTTTGTTGATCTCTATGCTTTAGAATAGGACACTGCCTTGAAGCATTAAAATTGGTCCTTCAACCAAAGTATAGAAGATATTGTAGCTTAAATTTCATGAGTGGGTCAATCATGTGATTCTCATATACCCAGAACGTTTTATCTGCAGTGGAACAAAGATCTGCGAGATATAAGGAAAAGCGCTCTCAAGGCAAATTTTAGTAAAAATTGCAATTTCTCGGAAACGAAAAGTCACAATTTCATGACACTTTCACAAATGTATTCCTTGGCACTGTTTGAAGCAAAAAACACACCATTAATAATAAAAAAAAAAAAAACATGATACATGTATGAGGCCATGTGCATCATTTTTCTAAAAATTTTGTTTAATTTTCGCTCATTTCTTTTTTGGTGCATCAATTTTGTTCACCCTTGGCACAAATAATCTTTGGGTAATACCACATGCGTGTTGATGATGAAGATGAGGTCAAAGGTCATCTAGGGGTCAAAAGGTTAAATGATATGAGGCCATGTTTAACTTGCGTTCATTTCTTTTTTTGTGCATCAATTTTGTTCAAACGTGGAACAAATGATCACTAGGCAAGGATGAAGTGATTAGATTTTGGGACAAATCCGTCAAGGGTCAAAGGTCAAAGGTCAATGAACTACAATGTCAGCAAGGAGTAATCATTGTTGATATAATTTGGCAGTTAGGTGCACAAATAAAAGACAGATATTCTGGTAGAGTCACAGAGGTCAAAGGTTAAGTTCAAGGGTCAAAGGTCAATGAAATTTGTCCCAAAATGCCCCTTTTCTGCGTATGACTTCAGTTAGGAGTGCTCTCTGTTGATAGAATTTTGCATTTAGTTGTACAAATATAAGACAGATATTCTGGTAGAGTTACAGGGGTCAAAGGTCAATGAACTTTGGCCCCAAATGCCCCTTTTCTACCTATAACTTCAGTTGAGAGTGCTCACTGTCGATATAATTGGGCATTAGTTGTACAAATATAAGACAGATATTCTGGTAGAGTTACAGAGGTCAAATGTCAAGCTCAAGGGTCATAGGTCAATGAACTTTTGCCCCAATGCCCTTTTTCTACCTATAACTTCAGTTGGGAATGTCCATTTTAAATTCTATTTGGTGAGTAGATCTGAAAAAAAAAAATGACTAATAATTTCATGTAAGATGTCAATAAATTTGTGAAAGGTTATATTTGATATTTAATCTATTGAAGGTCATAGGTCAGTGAACTGTTCCCAACAAGCTTGAAAGTCGATATTGATCATACTATGAGCCAGTTTCAGATGCTACATAGCCAGCGGAGGCATACCAATTGACTGCGCGCAGTCAAACTTCGCTAGTTATTTTTTGTTTTGAACTGATACCTAATTTTTGTGGTGACATTTTCCTTTTCAGTTGGAAAAAGACTTCTTCAGTCAGCTTTTCAACCTAATAATGCTAGGATGCACTTGTTGGCATCTACTTATCTAAACTGTTCTTTTCACCACAAGGAAAAAGTGATTAAGAAACGCTGTTTTATATTTCAAATCACCAACTGTAACTTTTGCTGTGTTCAGTGGGTCAAAATTAAAAGGGTATGTTTCCAAAATGTCATTCAAACTAGAAAACGTCAATGACATA
>JZLH01S0535638.1:0-15777 GCA_001188425.1 Eucidaris tribuloides
TGGATGAACTAACTAACATATTCAATCAGAATCAAACCAAAGCTCAATCAATTAGCAAACAGTCCGAACAATCACTTTCACAAACTGTAACCCAATATAGGGCATTGACAGAGGTTAAAAAATTGCCACAAGAAGCAAATAGGTTGAAGCACATAACGATGTATATACCAGCTGGTGTGTTTATCCTGGCTGAAAGGATTTGTCTTGAATTTGTTTATATAAGGAGAAACAAGCGTTCATTTACCAGAATTAAATTACTCATGTGCCCTGATAGAAAATGTTCCCATACAAATAAACAAATTTGTCTATCACAATGATTAGTAATGGTAATTCTTTAAAAAGTAATAAGCATTTGACCATGAAATTTAGACTTCATAAGCCTTGAACAGTGTAATTGATTCTAAAGTAGTTTAATGGCAAGTAATGACTTTTGCCAATCCATTAGTTAACCCGTATCTGCGTAGAAAAAAGAATTGAATTGTCGTGATGCGCACCTGTTGCCCAATCTTGATACGCGTAAATGACGAAACATATCATTTTACACCCTTCTAAGTTCGTAACACAAAGAAAACAATCATCACATGACACACGTAGACATCAATCTATAACCTCCATATAATCTGCAAACGAGTCATCAATTAACCCCATTGTCTCACAATCAAATGTTGGAAAATAATTATCATAACTGCTGTAAGTATGATGAGTATAAAGATTATTAACACAAACAACACCATTATCACATTTGACATAATATCCATACTTAGGATTCATGGCTCTCATTTACAAACATTTCGAACGAGACACACAGTATATTTATGGAAATTATGGCGGCAAGTTATCTGTATCATCAAGTAATTATAATTATATTCAATCAATAAAAGTGCATCTTTACTCACTAATTAGTTCGACAACGTAACAAATTAATTAAGTTTGTCCGTCCTGTCGATCCTGCTTGGAGCCGAACATTATTTGATGGAATCCTTCCTGATTCCTGCATCTACATGTATATACTAAACGCAAAGTGTTTATATAATAAATAACCATGATTGACTGTGTTCGTGAGAAATCGCAGAGCTAAGGACGGTATTAACTAATTACTCTCATTAACCTCAGATATGGATTAACGTATTATGTGATTAGAGAGTATGTTTGGGGAGATCGTTGACAGATATCTGGATGTCATGGTTTACTTAATGAATTGCATAAACTATACAACCTGTTAATCAATCACCCACTCCCACTCAACAAAACTACAATGAAGACCAAACTAGATAACCGACAATATAAAATGTAAAATGTAACGTTTGCTCAAAAGCTAGAGAAAAGGGGGCTCATCCTCCTATTAATGACGAATAGCAAAATCATCAAAACGCCAAAATTGTTTCTCGCTAAATTGGCAAAATAAGTTGACGACCAATTAACACATTATAATTAAAACAAAAAATAACCAAGTATTTAAGCCAGTCATCAATTAACCCCATTGTGATGAACTACATAACATATTCAATCAGAATCAAAACCAAAGCCAATCAATTAGTCAAACAGTCCGAAACATCACTTCACAAACTGTAACCCATATAGGGCAGACAGAGGTAAAAAAATGCCACAAACAAAAGGTTGAAGCACAGAACGATGTATATACCAGCTGGTGTGTTACCTGCTGAAAGGATTGTCGAATTTGTTTTATATAAGAGAAACAAGCGTTCATTTACACGAATAAATTACTCATGTCCTGATAGAAAATTTTCCCATACAAATAAACAATTGTCTATCACAAGCTTAAGTCATGGTCAATCTTTAATAAAGTACAAAGCATTGACCATGAAAGTTAGACTCATAAGCCTTGAACAGTGTACATTGATTCTATAAGTAGTTTAATGGCAATAAGACTTTGCCCAATCCATTAGTTAACACGTATCGCGTAGAAAAAAATGAATTGTCGGTGATGCCACGCTTGCCCAATCTTTGTTCCCCCGGGGGGGGGTGATAACGCGTAAATCGATAGAAACATATCATTTTACACCCTCTAATCGTCACCAAGAAAACAATCATCACATACACATCGTAGACATCAATCTATAACCTCCATATAACGCAAACGTTTTAGCTTCTTCGCCCTTTAGCCTCATCACCATATTTAATGCCGAAATACGAAGAACACACGATAATTATTTCAATGCCACCGATACATGCACATGAACTTCAGAGATTTAACATTACACGGCTTGAGCTGTTTTAAGTTTAAAGCGATACGGTCACATGCAACACACGAACGATAAATATGTGCGCCCGTCCTCCACGATCATAATTTGCTTTAACGTTGTGAAGCCCGTTATTCTTGGCGCTATTAGCAGCTGCTGGTTACTAAAGACGAAATAAGTTTAGATGCAGATTATTTTGGAACGGAACACAGTGCGTCAGCACACGTTGTTCATGCATCAATTACAATATGTATACAGTTGTCACTCAAACCTCCATTTGGATTTATTTTAGGTAAAGTCAGCATATTATATTTTCGAGTGACACTTGTCAATGTTCGGCCTCTGTGTGATAACTTAATAACAGAGATGAGTTGATAGAACAGCTGATAATCCCCGGTAATGATGTACTAGGTGTAAGCCACCCTTTATGGGATTAGAATCGCGGGATGGTAAAAAGAGATCAAATATCCTGCCCCCACCTCAAACTCAGAGGATGACACAAACAACATAATCTGAGGCGGAGTCTAATATTTTTCACTTTGCTTTATTTTATGCGTGCTCCTGGAACTGTATAATTTATCTTACTCAGTCGCTGTGTTTTTGTTTTGGATCGCGGTCTCGCCATGGAAACATCATTCCGTGTCATTTTGAATACATTTGATGGATACTCGTGACATTGCATCAAACTAAGTTTGAGGTAAAAATAGCAAGCAAACTTGAAGGTCAATAATGAAGGACTGACAGTGATTATTGTCACTCTGTTAGTTGTCATCACACGATAACGATAAAAATGATGATGTAATAACGATGGTGGCAATGAAAGAAATGACATTACAATCCTCATTATTACCATCGTCGTCGTCATCATTGTCGACGTTCATTCGCCCGTGCCCCTTTTCTTACTCCGACCCCTGCCCTCTTTTTCTTCTTCCCCTAATTTATCAACAACAAAGATATCCTTACAATCATCATCATCATTATCATCACCATCATCACCATCATCACCATCATCATCATCATCATCACCATCATCATCATCATCACCATCATCATCACCATCATCACCATCATCATCATCATCATCATCATCATCATCATCATCATCATCATTATCACCACCACCAAAATCCCACTCTTCCTCCTCTTCTTCATCATCATAATCATAATCTTCATCATCAGTATCAACATCATCACCATCATCACCATCATCATCGTCATCATCATCATCATCATCATCATCATCATCATCATCATCATCACCACCACCACCACCACCACCATCAGCACCACCACCACCAAAATCCCCCTCTTCCTCCTCGTCTTCATTATCATAATTATAATCATAATCTTGATTGTTGTCATCTTCATCATCAGCATTTATATCAACATCAACATCTTTGATGTAGTCATTTCGAATCAAACCGCTCACAGGATTTAAGTTATTCTTAGTGCAAGTCCACGAATCCTGGCTCGCGACGTTCGTAAAATGACCATTAATATACTAGACACATTCATCCATATTACTCTGCTCCTGAGAGGACCTGTGACATAATTAGCTCCTAAAGCACCAGCTTGGCAGTCGGGCTGGGAATACCAGGTATATCAAAAAGGTAGGGAGTGGAGGCTGACATGGATCCAATGACTAGATGTAATTTTGGAGTCATGTGCGACAACATACGCGCACTAGGGATACAAGTCTGCACACCCCTCAAAATCTACCTTCACTTTTATTTCTTAAATCATATAATGGGCACGGAGCTTGCAATTAAATGAATTCACTGTCAAACATTTGATATGTAACGTTGATTTGTTGTGTAGATATTGATAACTAAATTATTAACCATGTTATATTTTCCGTAGATTTTTTCTCTTACATGCAACATTTTTTTACTGGCAAAGAATATTGGACTTATCATGAGTCGGATGCACTTTTTGGCTGTAAAATCTGTTGTCGTTATACACTTTGCCAACTGTTTAGATAAATAAATAAATGAAATATATATAAAAAAAACCAGCACATGCACAAAACATTGTTCGCAAATATACCGAGTATTGGCAGTAACTACCCTATTCAATGAATCTTTTCTCTTTTCATAATATCACATTGAATTTGTTGACAACGTGCGATCTAATCAATATCAAACATTATTTAAGTTTCTCCGGTGATTGGAACTGTCCATTGTATAAGTCAATGTGACCCTTGAATTTGGCAAGGTATGCGCCGTTGTACGTATTTCAGCAAAGTGATAGGTCCGTATCCTGGTTATAAAATTGTTCAACTCTTTGGCATTCCGACCATTTGTTGACACATTTTGAGCCAAATTTACTCGAGCAACTCGAAGTGCATAGCAGCGTTTCGATTTGTTTTTCAGATGGGGGGGGGGGGCAAATGTAAGGGAAAGATCAAGATTTTCGGCGTGGAATTAAAATATAAATTTTATGTGCGAAGCACGCTACACAATTGAACATTGTGTATGTTTATTAGTATTTTATGTTAATGGCTTTGCAGGTTTTATGAATATTTCAAGTTGCCAAAAAATATTGGGAGGCCAAACGATATGTTTGAGCCCACTCCCCTGATCGACGCCCCTGTTACATAGGTTTAAATGTTTGTATCGTTCCACAAATCTTTATTTTGTATATTATGTTTATGTCGTCGTCGTACATTGCACAAAATTACTCTTTCAATATTTGTAATCCCCTTTTTATTGATTGTTTTCTTTTTCATCTCATTTCAACTCAGAAAACCGGGAAGTAATAATGTCATCAGGCCAAGCAATCGGGCAAAATGTCCGACGAAAAGTGAGTACTAAAGTAGCACCATATTTTCACATGATATTTTAGACTACGACTAAAACAAATATCTTTCTTCGTATGAACGATAAATTAATTTAGATAAACGGAAGTAGACTCGGATCATTAACACTGTAACCAGAAGCATTTTATGTAAATTTTGATCAACACATGAGATAAACGTAAGATGAAAACTGTCGTTTTCATAACTTGTTACTGAGAAGAAAGAAAGAACTATTATTCATCAGGCAAGAACTGATCATTCAGTTTCAAATGTTTCTTGGCTGCTGTATTTTGTATGATATTTAATTTCTATAAATACACAGCATCGTTATATTTTGATATTTCAGGATGTAAAAATTAAGATATCATCTATCAAAAATCCGAACTCCATCTTCCTCACAAGATTCTATTGCTACTGAAGAAGATCTTTTAGTAAGATTCGGAAATTTGATCAACCTATTTTATAGATGATATCCAGCCAGTTTCGTTTAAAAATCAAACTGAGTTGAGACAACTAATTTTGCAATTTTCCTGTATTCACTTCACTTGCTTTTGGATCGAACAACTTTTGTTATTTCCGTGTGTGTAAATATAAATTCACGTGAACATGGTGAAAAGGTATGCATCCGTCTGTCCAAGTTCCAAAAATACACTAATCATTGCATATAACATTTGATTACAATTTTTGATACCCGATTTCTTTGCCAGTGAAGAAAACAGAAAGGTAGTGCAAACTTATTCCGAACACTTGGACAGTAAACCAGTTGATCATACTTATGAAACTGTTCTGCCAAATCTTAACTAAATTATTCCATCATCTAATATATTTCTATAAATTAGGTAATTAAAATACTGCTTAAACAAGAAAATATCAAATTTCCACTTCAACTCACCAGTAATGGATACTAGAAGTCTGGAAGATTCCCATGGCATTTGCTCCGTCAACAATTGTTCCGACGATAATTTTATGCACTAACCCTGACCTCAACCCTAACCCTATAACCCTAACCTTAACCCTAACCCAAACACTAACTCTTACAGTATAGCATTCCCAGGTAGAAACCCAATGACAACCCCAACCCTAACTCTTTGTCTTCTGAGATATTGTCACCGTCAGGGCAAATGTCGTGTCACCAGTTAGAATACTACCATGTGGACGATAACAGGGTGTAGTAGCACATGGACCAAAGATACATGTATCATGACGTCAACACAGGGGTTTTGTTGAATTATATTAGTTAAGTTGTGCCTCATTTTTAATCTGTAGTAATGACGTATAAATTAGATGATGTATCATGACTTAGCGTTACTGCTAGTACTACTCGTACTACTAGTACTACTAGTACTACTACTACTAGTACTACTATACACTACATGCACTTCTACGATTACGACTAATATTATTATTATTATTTACATTCTTCTTCTTCTTCTTCTTCTTATTATTATTTTATTATTATTTACATTATTATTATTATTAGTATTATTATTATTATAAGTAGTATTATTTTATTATTATTTACATTATTATTATTATTACTATTAGTATTATTATTATTATTATTATTATTATCATTATTATTATTATTATTATTATTATTATTATTATTATTATTATTATTATTATTATTATTATTATTATTATTATTGTTATAACTACTCCTACTACTACTACCACTACTACTACTACTACTGCTGCTACTACGATTACGAATATTATTACTACTTCTACTACTAATAATAATGACAATTCTAATGATGATAATATTTTAAGACTACTGAGGTGCCGCTTATTTGGAATTATGAATGGGCCAAAAATTGTCTGTGATCCTTTTTACCAACTTTTTATTCCTTCCAAAAATTGAAGAAATTAAATAATTCGTGATTTTTTATGACTGGTTGACGTTAGACGTAAAACAGAGCCAATGACGTGCGAAGTGAGGCAAGTTACGTGATTAATACACATAGATCAGATAAAATTTGAATCATCTTAATATATAATTAAAGTGAATTAAAGACAAAAGCACGGTAACTAGAATAAAGGGAAGGTCGTGGATGTCGCATGTACAGAGACACAAACTATGACGTCACTGTGATTCAAACTTATCCATGGACAAATACCCTGAACCAACTAATACTGTGTTTGGGATTGCATGATGGTAACCATGGTAACCACAAGTAGGAATGTCCAATTTGCACTGAGTCATGGTCAGCCTGTTGCCCCGTTTTATTTTTGAACCAGTATGACGCCATCACTCTGGCTGTCTGAACAATTTTGGCAACACAACCTTGCCTCGGCTGTTGCATTTTAAACTGCTCGTACGTCAATGACGTCATAAGGAGATGTCGTGAATGGCATAATTTAATATTGTTTTCAAATTTACAAATACTCCAATATGCTATAAGTTCCTGTGTTCCTTTCGTTCCTTCGTTTTTTTTTCATTTTATATTACGATATACAATAAGGTCTAAGCCATAAAAAAACATATAGGCCTACTGTCTTCAAAATGATAATTTCAGTGGTTTAAAAGAGTGAAAATCTGCCCGTCCACAGATTTAAAATGCCACAGCTGTATTACACTTACGAGTTAACATGATGCATAATTCTCGTGTGATGTTTATGCACATATCTTGCCAGTAGCACATAACTTTCCAAAGTTTTGTATTCTATAAGATGTTTATTTGTCCAATCAAGCACTATTATGTTATAATAAATTATTATAAATTGAACCTCTACATGTTAAATAATGCCTTTAAAACGTAGAAATATGTTATTAATGTTAGTCATATTCGCCTCACTTGCATGTTTGAACCAATGGTTAGATAATACATGATTCATACATTCTGTTGACATGTTCATTTTCTTTTATGTTTTTCCAACCTCTTGAGGACCGGCCCTGAAACGAGAGAAGCCAGAAGGACCCGAACTACCGGAATCTTCCGATTTTGAGCCGGAAGAACCCGATATCGAAGAACCCGAGTACACGAACCTTGGCGAGCGGAACCCAAGTCCCAATCCATGTCCAGCAGGCAACTCAGACTGTCAAACAGATAGTAAGAACTGATGAGAGTATGGTCTTTATACAGAGATTTTCACTTTTCCCATTTTTATTCAAAGATACAATATTTCTTCTTGATTGTTGTTCACGTATGTCACAGCAAAATTATGTTACGCGCTTCTCTGAAAGATTAAGGCCACTTTCTCAACTAACATCTCAGAAAATGGAAATTAGTTAAAGTCTCTGTTCAAAATAACCTTCATGATGGGTTCGCCACACAGTTATCACAGAAGTGGAAGAGTTGCCACTGATTTAATAATTCCTCCATGACAAAGATCGCATGAAAGTGCTAATATATATCATCTTTATTCGCCAAATACAAATTTAACATATATATATATATATATATATGGCACTTCTATAAAAAGTTGTACACGTAATACAAATTAAAGACACAAATACACAATTCGTCGCATGCCCTGACGAAGGACCGTATAGCACACACTCCCGGCAGAGGGGCCCCAACAAAAAAAAAAATTCTCCATCCCGAAAAGCACCGCTCCATTCAAATCAGACCCCTCGCGAAGAAGAAAAAAAAATCTTTATAACTTTTGGATAGTTGGGCTAAATTATCCAAACGTTATTATTTTTGTGTGCTTTCCTGTTATGCGTCTTCTATATGTACATAGACTTCTGATTGCTATTCTTCTGTAAGCCATAATCCGAAAATTGACAATGCCAATGTTCATGCATTTGGCATTGAATGAATTAAATTGCAAGAAGCAATTGGGAGAATAGAAGCATAAGGGAGGTTGCGCTGAGAAAAATTCCACAACAAAATTAAAATAATATTTTCCTCGAATAATTCTGTCCTCGCACTGCTCTCCGATCATTGTACATAATTATACGAAGCTTGAAAACAACTCGGACGTAACAATAAGCTCTTAACAGAACGCAAAGCACAGGAAATGGTAAATTAGTCCTTGTATTTCATTGCATTAAATGCCACAGCCTTTGCAGTAATTTGAGGAATTTAAAGCGATATTTCCATTCACATTTTTGTTGATTACCTGAGGTCTGAGGATTATTTGTTATGCAAAAGAGAAGGGTCAAGTACACGGGAAACGTTCTCGAAAGTTTACTTTTTATTATAGTTTTAGTTTATGTTTTAAAGCAAACTGAGGTAGTCGAAGAAGTAGACAAACGTCATTCGTATTTCGTTCAATCCGGAGAGGCGAGATTTAATATCACAAAGCCTGCCAAGTGTGCAGAAATTTAAGCCGAATTTGGTTAAACCCTCATTTTTCAAATCCTGTATTGGCTAGCCGGTGTGCTATATGCACGAATTATATGTGTACCCGCAGATTCACGTTGTTTTTGTTTTTGTGCTTGTTTTTTATACAAAAACTATCAAAATGTTTACAATTTATTACGCAAATACTTGGCTGAATTTGATCCCTAGATACCATATGTAGCAAGAATTTCTTATCCCCTTTCCTTCCCTTTTCTTAGTTTCTGCAATATTTGTAATAAAGAGGAAAGGCAAATGCGCAAAAAAGAAAGGTCTGGATTAAATCTGAAATACTGAGCTAGATAACAAATCCTATTGGACATTATCATCATGATGCTTTTAATAAAACCAGCCTCAACTACGGTGGCCTTTAAATGTGAGATGTGTACTTTCTGGCGAATTGACAAGTTCGATGGACGTCCTTGACATTCAAACATCGCACGTTACCTGTAATGATCGCCGGCCACAAAGGCGCCAATCTAACACGTAAACCATTAAAGCGAACCTCGAAAATGTTTTTTCTTCGTAGCGTTTTGAGACACAGATTGGCTATGGTCCCTCAATCAGAGAACAAAAAATGGCCACCTGCATGCTCAACATTGAAATGAAATGTACTCTTGCTGAACAGGCATAGAGGTCCTGATAGATGAATGGCGAAAATGCTTAAATTGCAGTGACCTGCAAATAAAAATTACCTCTGGAACCAAACTGATTGAAAGATACCAACGATACACCATCTGGAGTGCAACTCCTGACTGGAGGATTTATCTTGTATTTTTTTTTTCACTGAAGGAGAATCAAGCGTGAACGTATCAACACTTTATTTCTCTCGAGCCCCGAGAGAATAATATGTCCATAGAAAGCTACACAACAAATTTGTCTGTCACAAGAAATACTTATGGAAGTTATTTTAAAACGAGTCAACTTTTGACTACAGAATTTTCACAGTAGAATCCTTGCGTAGTTTACTGATTCTAAAATGAATTTACCCCAAGTTAAGGTACCCTCAATCAAGTCATTTACCTTTAACGTATTGAAACGGAGACATACTGTGAATTCAGTCAGATTCTATTTGTATCTCTTCATTACACCTGTCTGTAATAGTTTGAATTCTAGACTGCGCCTTTGCGAATTAGAGGACGGCCTTTCCCTGCTGAATCCATAACGTCTGGCAGACAGAATATAGTTTTAAGGTTGTTCTGTATCCTTAGTGTACTGGGGTGGGACCAAAATTCTATAGTACGATCGTCTATGGAGGAAAACTTGAAAGCTCGCTCATTGATTCCACTTTTCAAATCATTCAATGATTGTTTTGGACTACATTTTTTCAGTGCTCCATGTCTAGACCTTATCGGAAACACAATATGGAGGATCATATGGATCATATTTTTTTAACGTAATACATTGTTAAATGATGTATTTCAAGTCACCAATGTGACAGCCCTGTGTCATGATCAACGGTTTTGATAGAAACACTCATTCATCTGAATACAATGCTTAGAAATAGTCCTTTCCAAATGATGTATCACTTCATCACTTCTAATGTGACATTGCACCTGCAATACGGTATAGTACGTGTAAAAAAATGGGCCAGACATAATCATTAGTGATTTTGCTCACAGAATTATCAAAAAGGAAACACAATAATTAACACTAAATGCTGGATTATATACAATCAGAATAAACGCAATGTGAAGTGCGCAGGATGTTGGATGAAAACAAAACCCCCCTCAAGATCAAAATCGGCAAATTGTCGCATTCCCTTACGTCGACAGAAATTCGACAACTATCAATCAACTAGTATCGTAATTTTATCTAAAGCCTACGCTGGGGTTAGAACATAAAATTCCATGACACTTTTTATATTTCATGTTTTAATTTGCGGATGTTATTTAAAGCCGAAATGTTATCACGATGTGATCAGTTTAACTGTGACTCTTGTTTCAGTATAATGTAATGATCGCGCGTCGATAACTGTAAAGTTAAGATCACTTGCGTACATAGATCTGAAATAATATCTTTTTAATGTTTTCGCCTCCTGACTACATATTGTCTTATTGACAATGTTTTCGTGTTTTAGAACGTATCGGTTATCATCTATTTTGGCCTGGGCGTGGTCGGCTGTGCTGACAATGGAACGGTTAAAGCCAGCTGCAAAATAATCCCTTTGAAAGTTTCAATTTGCGCATGTGCAAATAAAGGTCATCAACAGGGTCGTCGATCCGGGGGGGGGTGGTGGGGGTAGTCCCCCATGAAAATATTGGGGGCGAACATGTCGTTTTGTCCCTAATAATTTTGACAACTTAAAAAAAAAATCTTACAACGTAATTTTTTTTTCAGGAAAATATTACTCAACATACATACTCGTTCAATTTTCCGGCGCGCTTCGTGCGCCGAAAATATGACAAAAGAGAGGAATATGCACTTGCAATCTGAATTCCATTTTAAAAGGTATACATCAATCGTATCAATAAATTTCAATAAAGAATGTTTAAAAAAAGTAAACACAAAGAAGCGCAAAAAATCGAAAAATAACGTTTTGCTCATGGTAGTGGGAATATCTATTTCAGGAACAGCAACTGTACATCTAATTTTTGGATTTCCTGCTAAATTCTATTTCTCGGGTTCGTTTTTGTTTATCTTCCTTTTTAGCAATGTGGACATACCGAAACTTTTGTGTTTTAGATTATACAGTTTTATCATATCAAAAGTGGAATTCCTGAGAGCAGGGGTTAGATGGCGGTGAACTTTTTATGCGATCTTGAGAAACATCTCTGCACATTCCATTATATCTTAAAGATATACACAGAAAGGTATACGGTGTACCTTTACGCAAGAAGAGAGAGACAGCCGCTGTCATTCTTGTCCCCTTGTGAACATTTGAACATAATAATGACGTACGAGGGTTCAGTGACTGTTTTCCTGTTCATTTTGCAATGTAAGGGACCCCTTTATAAACCCTCAAAAGGTCGTCTTACATGTGGCCCAGCTGACTCAGCCCTCCTTGTGCATGTTTTCACTTGCTTCTTGCCGAATTCTCCAATGAGTCAACGTCAATGTATCAATCAATAAATAGAAAAGAAACCGAACCATTTCCCCTTGTCTGCCAAGTGACAGATGTCAATAATTAGGGCTGACGAACATTCGGTTCGTTTTAACCTAATGTTAAGTGGCACAGACATGATTTTTCATGTTTTTAAAAGAGGTGTGCCTCCGCCAGCACCTACCAATGTCTTAAGGTTGCATTAATTTGAGAGATAAAAGGGGGACGTTGTAAGGGGGATGGGTAAAAGCAATTTTTGTTTTACCTTTCATTGGCTAGGGGTGGGGGTTGCCATTGGAACCGTTTTGGCCCCCGGTATAGCACACTTCCTCTATTTATGCAAAAGATTATTTTACTTTCTAGCTGTCCTTTTCAGAATCAGTTTTTACTATTTTGCAGTTTTCGCTCAAAGTGTAAAGTTGCCGTTGGGTCAGTGGCTTAAACGGTTAAAAATTGTGAACTCGCGAATTTATTTTTCAGTAATACCACAGTCATGTACATAGACACATACTTGACACAGTTGTCTCTCACGGAAAAGGTTAATTGAAACTGGCGCACGTCATACGTCATTCGATAATTGATATGGACATAGCTATGACCGGTGTTCACTTAATGTGAAAGTACAGCGTAAACGGCCAGTGTTGATAAAACGGGTAAAGACTACACACGTAGAAAGTGTTTCAGATGTGTATGAAGTTTTTTACGGTGTATTATTTGAATAAAAATAAAAATGGGTAAGATACCATAACCATAGAGGGCTTATAACATTTCGACAAACCTTCCAAGAGTGCTTTACTATACAGTAAATTGTATCTGATATAATATATATCTCTTGTACGATCCTGAATGACAGTTTCTTTAATGATAGTCTTTGTCTATTGTCCTTCACTGCATGCTTGCTGCTTCATCAAATTGTCATAACTACCTTTTCTTCTCCTTCTTCTCCTCTTCCATATTCTTCATCTTTTTCTTCCTCTCCCTTTTCTTCCTCTTCTTCCTATTATATTACTATTCTTTTCCGTTTTTCTTCCCAATTCTTTATACCGAAAAAGCTGAAAAATGCTCCTGATATTTCGTTTATTAGTAATACTTCAAAGCGATTTTATATTGATCAACATTTTTTATTACTGCATAAGTTGTGTTCAGCAATCTGTTTTGAATATGTACTTCATTAATCTTCTGTTTTGTTCTAGAAAAGAGTACGGGAGCCATGGGGGTGTATAAGGCCGCAGCCTTCATCGGAATGGCCATCCTCGCAGGCATACTGGTCACGGCTCTCAGTCTCGCCATCTACTGCGCCTGGAAGAGACGTAGAGACCGAGCCATGGACTCGGAGCAGAACAGGTAGTCTGGAAATCCACAATCGACAGGGATTAGTATTTTTCTTCCTGTGAAACTTTTAAAAATGTTACCGGTAAAGGATTTTGAAAACAATCCAAAAAATGATCGAGCATTTGTCCATGACACAAAAAAAATCACGAGTGAAATTGGTTCTAGGACTACTACCCAGGAGGACCATGGGCGGCGGAACGTTTGGAATATACATTGGTTTTGGAGGGGCCACCATTGTTCACAAACAATGGTGTCCCCCCCCCCCAAGTCCATTGTCAATCTGAACGTTCCGCTGCGCATGAGGAGGACAACTCTCCAGGGGGACGACTCCCACCTTACAACTCCCCTGGAGGACCGCTCTCACGCAGGACAACTCCCCCAAGGACAACGCTACTGGAGGAGTTTAACCATGTTTCCATTAAAAAAACCCCCCCAAACAATACTCTGGGTTGTCCTCAGTGGAGTAGACATCTTGGGCAGTTGTCCTCCGTGGATACATCACCCAAGAGAGTTGTCCTGGGGCAGTTGTCCTCAGGATGAGTTGTCCTCCGGGGGAGCCGTTCTGCGATGGAGTTGTCATGTAAGAGTCGTCCCCGGTGAATTGCTCTCCGGGTAAGTTGTCCTGATACGGGTCAAATTAACTCTGCAATAAGGGTCCGTTAGAGGTCACATCCGCAAGCGTGTCAGATATAGTCTGGAAATGGGATCGGATTGACCCGGATTTTCGTACAAATGTGACCCAATTCTGTTTCAAACCGACGCATTTTCTGGTGTGATCCCAAAAGGACCGTTTTTCCAGTCAGTGTGACTCAATGTTGTCTTTTAGCACAAATATCACCATAAATGCTATCTAAATTATTCAAATTACTTACTCACCCAACTGCACGCTAGCACCAAGGTGCATACAAACCTTACCGCCTTCATCCATCCCACTTCACCTCCTTTTATTACAACTGCACACACAGACACACCACGATACAGGCCAACACAGCAAACGTCAATTGTATACACACACAGAATACATTTAATTTTCACACAGAGACGAGTCATACATTCAAACGCTGCATACAAATCTGGACAGTGTAAGCGCACATGTTAACAGATGCCACGCTTGTCACATGAAAACACAGCGATTCGTTCAACACATCACGCATATCATAAACACAACAACACACAAAATTTATTTGCATTCAACACATCACACTACACACACACACCATCAAACATCGGATCTTTCATATCGTGCATATGTGCCATGCAAGTGATGCCATTTATCACACACATTGCACACACACACACAACACAGACTAGTAGCCTGGGGTAGTAGCTCACAAGGTATCTACACATCACAGCTATCCGTGGCACAGGACACAGTCCGAGAAAGACTATACATGACGAGGATGTGCCGTTAGGTCGGCAGTGTCACGCAGACATCGAGTAAGGGAGCAGGCACATACAGCAGGCAAGGGGGGAGGAAGCACATGGACCGTTAGTAATTAGGAAAGAGACTATTGTTAATGAATTATGCCACACACACCACAGCAGCACACACATACACACAGCACGCGCGCGCGCGGCACAGCACGCACATACAAACGGACGTACACTCCACTCGCGTCCATACACACAAACAGCTCTTTCCAGACCGACGATGGAAACATTAATAGGTTCAATGCACGCATATAAGACGTAAAGCCACACACACAGGGACCACGGCGCACGGACGCACACCACACACAGCAACACACACAGCGCACACCACCACACAACGAACAATCGATTTACACAAACAAAACGTAAATTTTTGTAAGCGTCCACAAACGTTTTGTAAACGTCCTATATCAAACGTTCCTGCTAAAACGTCCTCAGCTAAACGTTGCTATAAACGTCTACTAGCAAAACGTTTAATTTTGTAAGCGTGCCCCAAAAAACGTTTTTAAAAACGTTCTAAAACAATAAAAACCCAACCGTCCGTCAACTTTGACCGTATTATGAAGTCCAACTCAAAAAACGTTTTTAAAAACGTTTTTAAAACGTCATTTAGGACAAGACGTACAGGACCCATAAAAAAAACAGTTTCGATGTAACGTTCTGAACCACAGTTCTGTGTTCTGC
>JZLH01S0535693.1:6539-18968 GCA_001188425.1 Eucidaris tribuloides
AGGCCTACGTGACAATATTAATTTCTTTATTGAAAAATGGAAACTGAGAAATTCAACCTCCAGGGTAAACGAAAATAAAAAAATTATCTGCGAAAGCAGGAAATAAAACTGAAACCGCCCAGGCACGCAATATCATCGCAGTAACGAAGCAAAAACTGTCTAAAATTCGCCTAAGTGTTAATTGCTCTGGGTGTGGTTTTCAGGTCCTGAACTATATCATCAACTACTGGCATTACATAGTTTTCATGTCCATATAAGGGCGGTTGCATGATCTGGAGAAGTGAGAAGTTAAAGCCACTTTACCACCAAACCTCACACAGTCATGCAGTTATATGTATAGATAAAAATCGGCACATTAATTAGACTTATCCCAAAATACGAGAAGAATACATCGGCACTGGGAAAGAAAATCGCCGTTTTAGGTGTTTTGTATGACTGTTTGTTGCATAACATCCTGTTCCTGGCTATACTGCAACATAATTGAAAGGTAAGAATGCAGAATAATGCATGCTTTCAATTCTACAGAATATCTTTTCTTATTTTTTTTTTAGTTTCCGGCTACATCTTCCTTTAAAGTACACTGTGGAAAAAGTAGCAGAGAACACTCCTTTAATGGGCGGAGATCTGGGAAACAAAATGTAAAATATGTTAATCTGAGAAAGGTGTTGTCTTGGACATAAAAGCTGGGACCAAGAGGCGCGCGTGTGTGTCATTGTGTCACACCCACACATACCCACACACACACACACACACACACACACACACACACACACACACACACACACACACACACACACACACACACACACACACACACACACACACACACACACACACAACACACACACACACACACACACACACACACACACACACACACACACATCCATTCGATCATTGTAGGGCAAGCTTTTTTGTGCAGATGTGATCTGGAGCAATGTGAGAGTTGTTCAGTATTCAAAATATTTCCTCATTGATTCGTTGGTGGAGCTTTGAAAAAAAATAATGAAATAAACTATCGAGAACTTGTACATAAAAGAAGAGATCAAGAGATATCAGCCCTCACTTCAGCTCGTCAGCTCTGCAATACAATTTCATCTTTATCATCACAGTCTCTCGACCAATTCAATTAGATAATCTTGAATAGTTTTGGAGTTTCTGGCGGAAGGAACAGCATAAACTTCGTTACCCTGTTTGTGTTTTTCTCCGCAAAAAATACACACGTGTGTAATTTAGAAGCAGCTCTACAATACAACTTCATCTGTATCATCCCAGTCTCTCGTACAATTATTCATTAAGATAATTTTGAATAGTTTTGGAGTCTCTGGCGAAAGGAACAGCGTAAACTTTGTTACCCTGTGTGTGTTTTTCGCCGCAAAGTAGGCCTACATCACGTGTGTACTTTAGAAGACTATCTGATTCCTTCGGGTAAGTATAATTTTCGCGATTCTTCTTGCATCATTTAATTTTGGCACGTGATTACAATCCACCCTAAAACATTTAAATGATGGTTTATTATTATAATTATATCAATGTGATTTTCGTTAGGGATGTAAGTGATTGTAATTACAGTCATGGACAAAAGTTTTGAATATGTTTTTTTTACCAAATGCAGTTTTCAGTCATATCAAGAACAGCTGTCTTGTCCTGAACTTAAGCCAAGTATGAGGCGCCACAGGGGGGTATAGGAGAGGAAGGCAGTCCCCTATTTTTTCAAACTTATTAAAATAACGGGAATTTTACTGTTTTTTGATTTGTTGATTTGGCTATTTAATGTCGTTGTCGGACCCCTGCACCCCGCTTGTCGGACGCTGTTCGGCTTGCAGATTGCATGGCTAGTATTATTCATTTTTTTATTTTTGGCAGGCAAAAGTTTTCAGACGGATTTTGCCCTGCTAAAATTTTACCGTGGCATCTGTTCTGCATGGGTGATTGATCATTAATCATAAGAAATGTGCACTTTCAAACAGGGATATGCATAGAAATAGAAATATTCCAAACTTTTGTCCGTGACCGTAGAAACAGATTTAATTGGCTACCGGATCTAGTTTTACTTTCTTTCCAAACTGATCTAAGAAGAGGCGGAATACAGTACGTCTCAGAGAGTAAAAAAAAAGAAGACGAGAAAAACAGACTTCATGGCAACTTCTTTCTGTGATACTGAATTATTTTTTCCTAAGTTGAACATGTGTGTAAAGCTCTGATTCTCTCCTTTCACGGATGTATCATTCATCATTCACGCGTGATTAAATTAAAAAAAAACAATGAAGAGTGGTGCTATCGAAATTTCATTAGTACGTACAAATTTAACCTTTGAGTGCATTTCCAAAATGGTAAATGTAATTATTTCTAAGAAATAAGAACATACCATTTTCTAATTTCTTCTTTTATCAGACACCTCACTCGTAAAAAAAAATGTAATGTATGAAAACATGTTTGCTTTAACCACTGTTTTAAAAACGAATGCATTTGCAGCAATTGGAAGCGAATTGAACAAAAGGTTCACACACCGCTGATTTCATACAATAACTTGTTAATATGCTCCTATTCTGTTGGCAAGGTAATTTCTTTGTTCTTGGCTGCCTGTTGCAGACTGCAGGGTTAATGAATGCATTTTGGAACTTTTCTTTAAAAAAAAGCATCTTTTCAAATTGTCTTTCTCAGTCATGTGTCACTCATTGTCACATGTTGCATGAAATAAAAGAAGATTAAATAAGTTTTTTTAATGATGTCTTAAGCATAAAAAATATCCTGAAAGTATTCAAAAATGACAGTTTGAATTTCAGATTTGCTCGTGCAAATGAGTTTTTGATTGTGTCCCTTCTGATTGTGTTTGCTCAGTCATGCATGAACGAAAAAATAAGTGCCTAGTATGAAATGAACAGTTTGATCGCAAAACGGGTTAGCTCCAATTTAGTAACTCTGGAGAAAAATGCATTTCTTTGTCCGAGTTTGTACACTCACCTATGAAAAAATAGAAGCAAAACCGGAGATATATATTGTACTTGCTTGTGAAATTTAGCTTCAGATTTCATATTATCGATAGGTATATAGGTGGCAAATGTGTTGATATTAATTCAATTAAGGTGGAAAATGGATTTAACCCGTCATGTGATCTAACTTTTAATTTACAGTGAATGAGAGATAACTGATAATACATGAACTGATTGATACATGGAATCAACCTTTAATACACAGTACATATAGAAAGAAGTCGTCAAATAATTTACGAAATATCGTCTAATTTGAAATAGTTATCGAATTTGGTAAAAATTTCAAATTCGAACTAAGTTATGTCAAAAGTGTTGCAGGTGTGATGCCTGTGTGTATCTAGGTGATACCAATATAAAGAATTATACTATAATACCATTAGAGGTATCAAAGCTCAAAGTTGAGTCGCAGAAATTTTTTTAAGGGGTTTAGTTGAGAAAGTACCTTGGTTCCTTTATGGTATGGTGTACTTACTTAACTTTTGGTTTCAACATGTTCAAACTACATTGACGTATTGCAATTTTTACAAAAATACTTATTCCATGAATACCAAATTATAACGTACATGGTGTTGTTTAGCGAGGAATAAACACATACAGTCTAAAAACCCAAATACTCCAAGGGCCAAGGAGAGATCATACTTTCTAAATGTTGCATTTAACCTGTTAATTAGCTGTATAAAATAATGTTGACTCAAATCGGATAAACGGTTTAATGCAAAACATGTGGTCACGCCTTGGCCCTTTTAAATGTTGAAATGACACTTCAGATTTTAGAGTGTATAATAATTGATAACGTAGACACAGCAATGATTATGTCATGAAAAGAGAGATGTAGAGCAGGAGATGTATTGTTAAAGGCAACGCTAAACAATATTTCCAGTTTGTTTAAAAATAATTCAAGATATATTGATCCACTGGTTATAACTTTATTAAACACATTGGAAATATATTATCAATGAGCGTTTGCGTTGAAGAAGTTATTTTGATGGGCACAGTAATATAGTGCGTTGCGGCACAGTACACTAGAAGTTTTTACTGTAGGTAGTACGGTATACGTGGTAGATAAAAGATCTATATCTCTTAACATGCCAGAGGATTTAAACCTCTATGGACTTTATGTGTATTATGTGGTGCAGATCTGCGACTTCGGCACGTTAAGAGATATTGCTTCCTCAGAACCTGCGTCAAGGCAAATATCATTTTTTTTCTAAAAATGTTTTCACGGAACTGTTGGTTGGCCTATACAGTTGAGAATGTCCAACATAAACTACCAATAATGCTGTAGCAGTATTGGATTCATGAAAAACACATTGACAATCGGGAAGATTACTGATTTGAAAATAAAGAATATTCTAGATGAAACTTTCTATCAGTAGAGTATTAAAATCGCGATAGTGATGTTGATATAATGTTGCTAAATTTGGTATACATGTACTTATTGTGACATCAAAACATAAATTAAATCAAAATCAAATTAGGAGAACACGCTAGCAATGGCGAAGCAACATTCGTAATCATTAATATGAATTGAAAATGTTCAAATTAATTATATACAAATAATGGAATAGTGATTTGTAATTATTTATAAATAATGAAGTGTGTTATTATTTATAAATAGTCTAATGTAATCTAATTTCATCGATTGAAGTTGGAACCTTCTATCCTTTGAAATTTTTGGGTGCTCTGTCCTTCTTCGATAATAAACTACTGCGATTTGACGAAAATATATTTTTACATTCTAAATCAATTTTATGGTTGAATTTCGGCTCCAATCCACTGGAAATATTTCCAACAGAAGCTTTCCAGTGGTTACCAAACTTGAAGACACTAAATCTTGAAAACACAAAATTGACATCGTTTCATCTTCGAAACTGTGACACAAAAGCAAACATACAAGTAGTGTGGTAAAAACATACAATCTTAAAAACTCAAATACTCCAAGGACCAGAGAGAGATCATACTTTCTAAATGTTGCATTTAACCTGTTAACCAGCTGTATAAATGTTGAATCAAACCGGATAAACGGTTTAATGCAAAAAGTGTGGTCACTCCTTGGCCCTTTTAAATGTTGAAATGACACTTCAGATTTTAGAGTGTATAATAATTGAAAATGTAGACACAGCAATGATTATGTCATGAAAAGAGGGATGTAGAGCAGGAGATGTATTGTTAAAGGCAACGTTAAACAATATTCCCAGTTTGTTTCAATATAATTCAAGATATATTGATCCACTGGTTATAACTTTACTAAACACATGGGAATATAATTATCAATGAGCGTTTACGTTGAAGAAGTTATTTTGATGGGCACGGTAATACAGTATAGTGCGTTGCGGCACAGTACATTAGAAGAAGTTTTTTTTTTTTTACTGTAGGTAGTATGCGTGGTAGAATAAAGATCTATATTGAAATTTCTCATAAGAAATTTGCCTTTGCCTTCGTCAGAACCTGCGTCAAGGCAAATATCAGGGGGGGGGGGGGTTTGTAAAAACGTTTTCATAGAACTATTGGGTGGCCTATACAGTTAAGAATGTGCAATACAGTGTGTCTCAAAAAAATGGTCCGATCGGAAATTATTATTTTTTTTATATATGAAAATCATTTACAACCTGGTCAAGTTGGGTATTGTCATAAAGCTGAAAGACCATGCTTTCCAAGTACAATTTATTTCATTTGATTGTGTCAATCCTGAGATGTAGTGAATTTTCTGCAATGACGCAAAATCGCGTTTGTCCCAGTACACTGTATGTGCCGTACACGTGCATGCAGTTTCTGTACATTGTTTAGCAAAGAAACCCCAATGAGAGAGTGAACAGTATTGTGTAATCGTTCAATTTAGTCGAACGAATAAATTTTACAGGTTTTAAATTCGTGATTTCCTATTATTTGAAATACAACGGAGGTACATAACTTTGACAAAAGGCTTATTAAATGAATGAGATGTGCAGCTCATCATGATGTTAGTGTGAATGCCGTCTGGTAAATAAAAGACATGAACATGTGCAATATCATTTCAATGCCGAGTAAGAGTTATTTGTATTTGATTTCCTAGTTACTAGATAATCAGAAATAAATTTATTGAACGAAAAAATGCAACAGTTTATTGTTTTATTCTTGATTTTTATAATTCAATTTGTATGAGTTCTGTAAGTAACAATACCACCAATTCAGTTGTCATTATGACCAATACACAAAAGTGGGACAGACGTCATTTTGCCCGACTGCACAAATGTATTCATAACTTTTGACTCATCAAAGAAAATTGAATGAAATGAAGTATATCAGAAAGAAAATTAATTCTGCGTTAATATGATACCAAATATACATACCGTTTCAGAAATTAACATACCTTAAATATTTTTCTCCCGATTGGACCATTTTTGAGACACACTGTATAAACTACTAAGAATGCTTGTACCGGTATTGGATTCATGAAAAACACGCTGATAATTGGGAAGATTACTGATTTTCAAAAATAGGAATATTCTAGATGAAACTTTGTATCAGTAGAGTAATGAAATCACGATAGTAATGTTGGTATAATATTGCTGAATTTGGTATGCATGTACTTATTGTGACATTAAAAAATGAATTAAAATAAGATCAAATTAGGAGAACACGCTAGCAATGTCGAAGCAACATTCGTAATCATTAATAAATAATGAAATGTAAATTACACTCCTCGCTTGCATAACTATGGAATATTTTTTGATACTTAAGTTCTTTCTCCTATATCGTCCAAATGTTCAAGATAAGTGTTTATTTCACATCAACGCAGTTATGTGAAGCGATTTTGGATTTCATTGAGTGATAAAATGAAAAACTAAAATACATTTGAGCGAAATAAAGAATTATATATTTATTTTTTTTAAATCCCCAAAAATCATGTAAAGTATTAAATTAAAGTAATAAAAAAACGCAGGAAAACTGATTATTTTGATCTAATATCATTTACGACTAAATTAACATCAGGAATGTGTCTGTTACGAATCTAATAACGCGACGTAAAACCCGTGACTCAACAAAACAAAAAACACACCATCGTATAAACACAGTTTTAGTGTCGAGTCGGACGCTACAAATGCACAAAATTCCTGAATACTCTTAGATTAAAATTGTTTCACGTGGCGAACAAATTATGCCAGACGTACCGTTCACTGATAAATTGCAGCTTCTAAAATGTTTTTTTTTTAGTATTCCATAATTATGAGCATGAGTGTACTATATATAAATAACGGAATAGTGATTTGTAATTATTTATAAATAATGAAGTGTGTCATTATTTATACATAATGGAAAAGTGAATTTTACTTATTGGTATTAAATTATAATGGAGAAATCGTCATTATTTAGAATAACAGAAAAGTGATTTTTTTTGTCTAAATAATGAAGCACAAAATAAAGGAATACAAATTTGTTAAAAATTATTTACAAATAAAAATGTACGTTTGCTGGCATTAAATGTAAATAATGGCAATTATTTGTTTGATAATAATTATATAACATATAATTTGTCTACATGTTTGTTTTAGAAACGACGCCTCATATGAGCAAAGAACTGGAATCAATTTAATAAAATCTGGTGCAGTGGTTTAATCAAAGGTCAAGACAGACAGGGCTAAGTTATTAATCAAATGCATGAAATAGGAAAGTTGCATCTGTAGCACAAAATTGTTGTTGTTTAATTACCTAGGTGTCATACTTTTCCTTAAAATAATAGGCAAAGTGGAGAAGATGGACTCCTCTGGAATCCTGACTTCAGTTTTCCGACCAACTTTGTTCGTGTTCTTGATGGGTATAATTGCACTCCACCAACTTGGACGTCACGAGAATAGAGCCGTTGCGACCAACAATTGTGTAATAATATTTAACAGGGGGCTAGCAGATTGCCGCAACCTGGGCCTGACGTCTGTACCTGGCGATCTACCTCTTCAAGTGATAGGTCTAGTGCTAAGCAATAACACAATAACACAATTACGAAATGATTCGTTTGCTGGACTACATTCATTAAAAATTATTTCTTTAGAATCCAATCTAATTTCATTGATTGAAGTTGGAACCTTCTATCCTTTGAAATATTTGGAAACTCTGTCCTTCAAAAATAATAAACTACAGCGATTTGACGCAAAGATATTTTTACATTCTAAATCGATTTCACGGTTGCTTTTCAGCTCCAATCCACTGGAAACATTTCCAACAGACGCTTTCCAGTGGTTACCAAATTTGTGGGATCTTTCCCTTTTAGACACCAAATTGACATCATTCCATCTTCAAAACTGTGACACAAAAGCAAACATACAAAACGTGTGGATTATGTATACTGACATACACAATGTAACAGAGGAATATTTTTCAATACAGTGCAAACTCGAGTTTTTATATTTCAGTTTCTGTAACAATACTGTGATAGATCCTTCCACAATAGCCAAATTACATGTTTCTTATTTCCATATTTTTGCTTCTAAAGGATATTCCATTCACCAATTTGCAAATTTCTTTGAGGGTGTACATAAGTCTACTCATATCACAGGGTTGGAAATAGACATGATAGATCTGCAAAAAATCGAATCGCCTGGGTTTTTCAGTCCTTTAAAGGATGCACCACTAATTCAACTCTTCTTATTGAAATTACGTCACCCCCTCATTCCACATACTTTCTGTAATTTGACAAATGTGGCTCTGTTAGGAATTATAGAATCGTCGATTCAAGAGATTCAGGTAAATTATTTCACCGGCATGCAAAATATCACCATTCTTGACCTCAGTAATAACCAAATTATGGATTTTAACAATCATGGTGAATATTGGACAATACCAATACGATCCTTAAATCTTTCTCTCAATCTGATTTTCCACATTCCGGGTGGAGCATTCGCCGGTCTCCATCAATTGGAAATTCTTGATTTAAGCCAAAATTCCCATTTACAAACTATTGGAGATCTTACAGGGACAAACCTTCCAAGTCTAAGACGTATCATTTTATCAGATACAGGTATTACGACCTTTCCCAAGGTAAATATGCCATCGATCAATGTTATTTACTTTCAACATTCTAAAATAAATAAGATAAGTAAATTGGCATTCCAAAACGCACATCAGCTAGAAGAAATATACCTGCAGGACAATAATCTTGATTGGGGCATGTGGGCAGACAAATCAGTTTTTCACGGTTTGATAGGCCTGCGAATTCTTCAGCTCCAGAATAATGATGATATTGTGGCAATATATGACAGAAGTTTTACTACATTAACCTCGCTGCGAATACTTGTGTTATCCAATTGCTACGTGCAAACCATACAAAACAGCGCATTTTTAGATCTTGGTGCTTTAGAAACATTGAATTTGAATGACAACCCACTTCATTATATCCCCTCTGATCTTTTTATTGGGCTGCATAGTCTACAGAACCTGCATCTGGCCAATTGTAAATTGCTCTATTTGGCAGACGATCTATTTCTTAACCTTGCCAATTTGACTCATCTATCGCTAGCCGACAACGAACTTCCAAAGTTAAATGAAACCACCTTTAGCCAAATAAATTCATCACTGGAATCAATTGATCTATCCGGCAATAATTTGGCGTGCGATTGTGATTTCATGTGGTTCTCCTTGTGGTTGAGAAAATCCCTTACCTTGAGAAACGCCTCGATAACAGCGTGCTCGGTAACTTCCACATCTCTGAAACCATTTCGAGGGATATTGCTTAATGAGTTTGATCCAAGAAAAGAATGTGAACTCGATATTACTTTACATTGTACGCTGATTCCGTCCTCGCTTGTGGTCCTTGTGGTTCTTGCACTTATGTACTACTACCGGTGGTGGCTAAATTCCAAAATGTTCCTCCTAAAACTCTGTATCTGTGGATATGAGGAGATCCAAGACGATCGAGAGGCTGCAGATTACAGATACGATCTGAACGTGATGTTCACAGATGATGATGAGCAATGGGTCAACGAGCACCTGAGGCCAGCTTTGGAGGACAGGATGCCAGAAAATTATCGCGTCGCAAACGGTGATGATGACCTCGATCTTGGCATGTACTACATCGACGCACTCTATCACGTCGCACAAAATAGCTACAAAACCATCCTGTTGCTTAGCAACACCGCTGTTCACAACCATTGGTTTATCATCAAATTCCGAGCTGCAATAGAGAACATGAACGAAGAACTGTTGGAGAAGGTCATCTTGATCTTCTTGGAGGACATCCGTAACAAAAACATCCCGTTCGATGTTAGACTATACCTCAGCAGACGTAAACCCTACTTGACGTGGACGGATGATGAGCGTGGACAGGAATACTTTTGGCAGCGTTTGGTGAAGGAATTAAAAAGAGTTAACGTCAAGTTTAACGACACTATCCCCGCCTACTAGCGCCAAACGCGAGAGGATCACACCCTTCCTCCTGCTTCGCGAGTTGTCCCTTTTCAATTAAGTGAGGGAGTTTTCTATGTATACGAAAAACGCAGGTGGCTGTTCAAGAACGTGGCAACTTTTTAGACATAGGTACTGATACAGTGGCAGACCCCCCCCCCTAAAAAAATCCGCCCTTGTTTTAGAAACAATCAAAATATAAACAGATGTCAGGTCCAAATGCGGCGCTTAAGCGGGAAACGTTTTAATTCAGGACCACACTCAGAGCTATTAACATTAAAGGGAGAAGGCACCGGCAACTAACAGGCATAAGTTAAGAAATAAAGAGGCATTGAGAGTATTGTGGGAATTATGGTATATGATGATAAAGACAGCCTAAATAAGGGCTACTGTGTGACACTCACACTCAGCAAGGCCCTATAAATTAGTTAATTTGTGTTTATTTTATGTCTTTGCAAGCCTTATCTTAAGATAAACTTGCAAAAACAATCATAGGGAGGAGGAGCTTATCGATTCAAACAGTGCATACATTACTACGGCGTGACTAACACACGTCGGGTGGCATGCAATGCCCCCCATCTGTCATGCTTGGTCGGTTTCAGCAATGTGTACGTGCGATCTGATTGGTTGGCAAGAACTCAAATGTTTTCTTAACTTATGCCTGTTAGTTGCCGGTGCCTTCTCCCTTTAAGGCGAATTGGAGAGAGTGTTCACTTTGTAAGAGTGATGCTATTGCGTGCCTGGGTGGTTTTAGTTTTATTTCCTGCTTTCGAAGATCATTTTTTTTTGAAATTCCGTTTACCCTGGAAGATGAACCTCTCAGTTTCAGGTTTTTTTTTTAACAGAGAAATTAATATTGTTACGTTGGCCTACACTCAGCTATGGTCTTCCCACATATCCAAAACAAGGAAAATTAATTCCTACATTATTTCGTTTACATGATCAAAATCATATTTGCCCCACCTCGCCCATCCCTGGGAGACTTTCACTTGTAACTGTGGTGTAATTGCGTGCCTGGGTGGTTTCAGTTTTATTTCCTGCTTTCGTACATATATTTTTTATTTCGTCTACCCTGACGGTTGAATCTCTCAGTTTCAGTTTTTCAACCAAAAATTAATATTGTCACGTAGGCCTACACTCAGTTATGGTCTTCCCACATATCCGAAACAAGGAAAATGAATTCCTACATTATTTTGTTTACATGATCAAAATGATATATATATTTGCCCCACCCTCGCCCCTCCCTGGGAGACTTGAAATAGTTTTCAGTTGTAACTGTGATCTTATTGCGTGCCTGGGTGGTTTCACTTTTATTTCCTGCCTCCGTATATATATATATTTTTTTTAATTTCGTCTACCATGGAGGTTGAATCTCTCAGTTTCAGTTTTTTTTAACAAAGAAATTAATGTTGTCACGTAGGCGTACAGGCCGCTAACCTATCCCAACATGACCGAAACAAGGAAAAGGAATTTCCATGTTATTTTGTTTACATGCTCAAATTATTTGTTACCCCCCCCCCATTCCCAGGAGACAGAAAGTGAAGTAGTGCTTTCAAGAAGTTAAAACTATTGATTGACACTCCAGTTTTTCCCCATAAGCTGATATGTTGTTCAATTTTCGTCGGCTGACATTAATTCAATATCCGAACACCGTTTGCTATTAACAACACAACTATTTAAAGTTTTGTGTAGGGTATTCATTTTTCCATTCAAACACTAATCACACGTGTTAGAGAACAAAGATTGACTATTGTTCACATGGGGCTTCCACAAGGTTATAAAGTGTCTTTAACCAAAACAATTGTAATTATTGTAAATTGTGTACATATTGTATAGTTTCGTTTGATAATGCTTTGTATTGTGTTCACATATTGTATCATGATTGAAATGCAGAAAATAAATCAAATCAGATCATATCAAAATGCGAATAGACACCACACCATCTTGCCACATAGAAAGATGCATGAAATGACTAAGGTGAATAATGTTATAAGAAACAAGCAACAAAACCATTATTGCTGGTTGATTTGAATGTTGTTTGAAGATGCTGAACATAATTTTT
>JZLH01S0535848.1:0-19294 GCA_001188425.1 Eucidaris tribuloides
TTTTAAACCTACCCCCCCCCCCCCTTGGGCTGCCAAGTGAAGAATTTATATGGTTTTATTATGTTAGTAGATGTCAGGAACGTATTACAAAATTTGTTTTAAAAAATAGTGCAAAACAAATTTTCATACACAATTCTCACATTTTGGCGCGCTTCGCGCGCAAACATATACAGTTTTTAAATTTTCGGGGCTCTTCACGTGTAAACATACGCATTTTTTTAAACTTTCACTGCGCTTTGCACGCAAACATATACAATTCTAAAATTTTCGGCGCGCGAAGCGCGCAAACATACATAATTCTAAAATTTTCGTCGCGCTTCGCGCGCAAATATGCATTTTTGAATTTTCTCCCATCACCATTCGTTCAAAAAACCCCTTACCAAAAAGATAGATCCGCCCTCTGTATTAATTATTCACTATCATCGTAAATCATTACACAATATAAATATGTCGGTACGTCGGGAGTTTGTCGATACATTCGGGTGCCTTGCCCCCCCCCCCCCATGGCAAAAAGCTGGCTACGCTACTGCCTGCCCCCCACTAAAACTTATCGACGCAATTGTAGTAATTGAATACACGAGTGAGCAGAGCTATCGAGCGATAAATTGTCTTTGCAATTTTACCCCCCCCCCCGCAATTTCGTATGTTTTTGATCTAAGTGTATGGGATAATAAGCAAGATAGCGCTATAATCGAGTGATAGTTTTGAATCCAGAAGATAGATAAATGACATTAACTTTTTCGTCAAATGAGTCGCAAAATTATCAAACATTTTCGAGAAATTTAGCAGAGCAACCATAGTTTCATTCTTTTGTGTAAATATTGAATTTTTTTCAAAATGTTATTTTATGCATATAGGGGCGCAATATGAAACAAGAGATTGATTGAAATTTTAGTATCAAACAAGGCAACGAAAATCACCCTTTTGGGAGTCAAATTTTGCATATTTTAAAAAACTGTTTACCGAATTATGTATAGATAAATTGCAGTGTAAAATTATGAGACCCTGAATGAAATTATGCGAGGGAGGACAGCGACCATTGTCATTTACAATTTTACATTAAAATCAGTGTTCCAAAACGCGTGTACGGCGCACATTTCCCAAGGGAAAAGGGTGATTCCTTTTTAAATGGTAATTAAATCTTTACACTCAAATAACATTCAGTAAATGCCTGATTGAATTATATTTCATCATACTATATTAATTTGCACACCTTTTACTTCATTTTTTTTCTGCACAGACTTATGTCATCTTGTCTTGTTTAGTTGAATTCGTTCAAGTGATGGGACATGTGGTTATAATAACCTTGAAGGCAGGGCATCTCTTTTGCATGCCTAAAAATTAACATTGTGTAAACACAATGACATTAGGAAGAAAATGCCATCTGGGAACCTTTAGCAAAATATAGGAGCTAGAAATTCTGTTTTAGTGGAATTATAGTGACCGTTAACCTCTGATTTGAATTTTTTTCTCACGAGAAAAAAAAAACTCCTACCATAGAACGTACACTAAAAAGCCATTGTTTTTCTTTCGCATTTTTCAAACTTTAGGTAATTACTGACCAACAGATTTCACAGACTTATCCTTCATCAATAGCCTAAAGGCATGAATTATCTTTTTGTGGTTTGCGGGGATGTTTGCAAATGAGATCTACTGCATTTAACGTTCTCTTTCCTTGTTCATGTAAGGATCTATTGAAATACGTTCGTCAAATCGCAGAGCTCATAGGACGCCCTCTCTCAGAAGAAGCATTACAGCGTGTCGTTGAACACAGTACGTTCAAAAACATGAAAAAGACGTACGACAAGGCATCCGAAAGTGACGATATTAGTTTTGCCAAAGCAGCTGGGAAATTCTCTTTCATGGGAAAAGGTAAAGAATGAGGACAAATGATGCAATCCAATTGACACTTGATATTTAAAATTTTTGACATGACATGAATTGTGCAAGTGGTTAGACAAACATTTAATGACATTATATATGTGTGGATCATCGTTCCCCTTCAAAACACCTCTATCACTTAAAATGTGCATGTCATTGGGGTAATTATGTAAAGATTGCGTATTTTGATTCGAATACACAAAACATCAAGCAAATCAGATAAAATAATTTCCAATGTAAAGATTAAAAGAAAAAATTCACCTCCCATGGAAGTCTCGGTACTGGGACGTAAGTTTTTGTGGAATAAAGTGCTATTAAAATTTAATTCGAGGTTTACAAAATTTTCTAGCGAAGCTAATTAAGTTCGAGCAGTTAAACTAGACTAGTCAACAAATTGAGGTTCTTGCCAAGGGATTATACAGTTTGCTTGAGTAAACACAAGACTGGCGGCAATCTTTTTAAATCTTATTTTAATGGTCCAAATTTTCATGACAACAATGTTAATTATTTTCAACTCTTCTCTTGGTGAACTCTGAAGTAGTACGTCCAAATGTGGATGCCCCTTTACATCGTGACCATAAAAATATATCGACATTATATTTGTAATTTGGTATATTATAGTCTGTTTCTTAGTAGGAACAAGGCTTATTGGGGTGGACCAATTATGTCATATCTACAAGAGTAAAATTCACCCTTTAATGAGTGAATTTGTAAAATCGTGGAGAATGAGTGATTTTACGCTAAATTTGAAGTGAAAATGTTTTTTACTCTTTTAGGAGTGTCTTCATGGATCATTCAGTTCGAACTTTCCCCCCTTTTTCTTAAGCGGGTACTCTTATAAACTATGGCCCTTTAATTTTTATTTATTTATTGTTTTTTTTTAATCAGACAAATTTTTCACCAATCTATCACAAAATATGGCATTGTCATGAAGGAAACCAGAAAAAAAAGATCAAACCTATAATTACTAATACATGCTGTGATTTTGAATTGAATTTTAATTGAATTATCAGGTAGTAAATAAATGTATCACTATGTGGGCTTTATACATTATTATACGTAGTTAGGTGAAATAGGTGAGGCCCCTGACTTTTTTTTTAATCTTTCATCAATTTCTCATAAAAGGGATGCATTTCAGATCGTATGATTTTCAGGGCATTAATATATGATATACTGTAAGTATATGTTTAAAAGCAAAGTAGAAGAAGAAAAATCATTTTACACCAAGTACCAAATATTATATACTGCCTTTAAGTATAAATTACGAATTATTTCTCATTTTTTATGGTTTCTCCTTATACCGTAGGTACCGTTGCACAATGGAAACATCGTTTCACCGTGGCTCAGAATGAAGCGTTTGACAAGTGGTACGCAGAGAAGATGGCGGGAACAGATCTGAAGTTTAATTTTGAATAAAATGGAAAATGCCTACAGTCTGCTGGAAAATATAAGATTGTCACTCCTCACCTGGAGAGAACTTCATGAGAGAAATGATTGAAAAGCTCTCAAACAGACGTTCACAATTATTCTGAAATAGACTAAAGAACTCAGTAGCACCTTCTAGGCTATGCCATTTATGCATTCACGAAATACTGTAGTTATGTCAGTCTGCTATCAAGATGAATGCTATCACTACACAGTGACGTTTCATTCCAGTAAGTTTTTGATAATAATTGGAATTTCCTTGTGTTCTAAATGTATGCCAGTAGAAATTTAATCTCACTAGGTTTTTTTTTTTACTTATGTTTATTATTTTGTCTAATTTGATTTTCGTTATTGTTTGCTATTTTCATTGTAATTAACATTTTTGAATATATATTTTTTAAAGTATGATGTAATACACTGTATCATATTTCTGGTTTGATTTAATTCAGTGGTTTCATGTATTATATCTCTAGGATTTTTTAATCTAAATATTAATTGTAGAGATGCTATTTTGTCATCTGAATTGTATGTGCACTATTCATTCAGTATGGAATTTTATTTAGGTTAATTCAATTTTTGTTCCGCTAGCTAGGTTACCAACATCCCATGTATATATCACCTCATTCCTCATATCATTTCACCTGTCACCTTTTAATACATAATTTCCATACTTATCAGTGGTAATCATGTACTTCATCAGCACACCTGAATCTTCTGCTAGTGTTATGCCTCCATTATAACGTAATCACCCTAGCTGAGTTACCGTCCTCATTTCCCCCTTTTTTATCACTAATTATCCCACCTGCAAGATCAATACAGTTACATATTGAGCAATTGTTACACAATCATTTCTAATCCCACCAAAAAAAAAATGTTATTGTTTCAACTGTACTGTATATGCATTTGGATATAACATTGTATTCAACTGTGTTTAAATGGTGGCACAAAGGAGTTTTCTTACATTTAGTTTCACAAAGGAACTCTTGATAGACTTGATACTATCATTGATTAGCATGCGCAGCCCTCTTCCCCAGTAGAATTGACACAATTGTGATTTTACCCGTTCGTTAACTAAATATATCTCTAGACTAAACAAATTTAACAGAAAAACAGAATTTAGAAGCTAAAAATTCAGACTTGACCTGTTAAAGTGATAGGCTAACATTGTGGAGCTTCAATTTAAAAAATGGTCAAACTTTGATATCTGAGCTACATAGTAGTGTTCCAATGGACAAATAAACACCCTAGAATACAAAAGTTTGGAAAGTTGCACTGCCAATGGCAAGTTATACATGAATAAACATTAAAACTCGGGGCGAGTTTTTATTAACCTAGGTGTACACACAGTAAGTCTATGGGAGGAAATGGGCAAGTGAATCTGGTCAACTTACGATTTTCACTTTTTTAAAGCACTAAATAATCATTTTGAAATACAATTTTTTCAGGGCTTCATTTTTAGACCTCATCAAAGACACTGGTAGCATGGGGAATCATGCGGCTCAGAGTTTTTTAACTGTGGTTAATGTTAGCCAATACATTTAACGTTGATGTAAGCATCATGACACAACAGTATTTTCTTATTGCGAAAGACGGCGCTTTTCAAGTCATTATATATATATATATATATATATACAGTGTGTCCCAGAAAAAAAGGAAACCGGATTTTATGCCAGAAATATTCTATCATAATGAATAATTTCTTCAGTAAATTAGGTATGATTGTAAAGCTCTGTTCTTCATCTTTCATTTGATACATAACTTATCATTAATTGTTCACGCATTATTGAATCAAAACAATGGGTATTGGTGCCACCAAAATTTAATTTGCACGCGCATATTCCATCTTTGAGTCCATTTTCATGGTAGTAAATGTAATCATTTAAAAAAAAAAATCATGACATAAAAGTTCATAATTTCTTCTTTTATCTGACACCTCATGCGTAAAAAATAAATAATGCATGTCGGAGAACAAGTAAAATTGAAACATGCCTGTTTTAGCGTGATTTTTAAAATGAATACGTTTTGAGCAAATGGAAGCGAGCTTAACAAAAAGGTTCACGCACGGCTGACTTCACACAATATCTTGCTCGGGGCACAACAATAGGCTCCAAATTATGTTCGCAAGGTAATTTCTTGATTGCTGGCTGCCAAATCCAGAAAACAGGGTTAATGAATGCATTTTGGAACATTTCTGAAAACAAGCCTCATTTCAAGTTGTCTTTTCTTACTGATGCAACACTTATTTGTCACAAAATGTGGTATCATATGAAAGAAGATAAAATCGGCTTTTCAATAATGTCCTTCAATGTCAAAGATGTTCTGAATACATTCAAGCATGACAGTTTGAATTTCAAATTTGCTCGTGCAAATGATTTCATGACTGTGTCCATTCTTATTGTCTTTGCTCAGCCATGCGTGAATGGAAATCTCTATACCTGATATAAAATTAAAGAAGAGAAAATATGCTTTCCAATAATGTACGATTTTCTTATCGTATTTGTTACTAAGATACACAAAATATTTCTTCATTAATCTCGGTTTCCTTTTTTCTGGGACACACTGTATATATCTCATGAAGGAAACAGAAAACTTGTGTGAATACTGCATGTAATGTATTAAAGCTACTGGCTAACATTTACCACAGTAAAAAAAAATGCGAGCTGCATAATCCTCCACGCTAAAAGTGTCTTTAATAAGGTCTAAAAATGAAGCCCTAAAAAATAGCATTTCAAAATGATGATTTAGTGCTTTAAAAAAGTGAAAATCTACAAGCATTCAGATTGACCGGATTCACCTGCCCATTTCCTCCCATAGACTTACTGTGTGCAGATCTAGGCTATTTTATCATCCACCGGAGTATAAATTGTTTATTCATGTATACCTTGCCATTGGCAGTATAACTTTCCAAACTTTTGTATTCTAGGGTGTTTTTTGTCCATTTGAACACTACTATGTAGCTCAAATATCAAAGTTTGACAATTTTTTAATTGAAGCTCCACAATGTTAGCATATCACTTTAATATTGTTATGTAAATTCACCCCTTTGAAAATTTACATAGGGAGAAAGAAGAAGAAGAAGAAGAAGAAGAAGAAGAAGAAGAAGAAGAAGAAGAAGAAGAAGAAGAAGAAGAAGAAAGAAAAGAAAAAAAGAAGACGAAGAACAACAAGATCAAGAAGAGGAAGGAGAAGATTAAATAACACTAGCCATCAAATTCTTAGCTTCAGAATTTGTTTTATTAATTTATTGGTAATAATAAACAAATTATTTTAATTAAATGTATACAATATGAAATGGTTTGTTCCAGTGAAGATGTAAAAAAAAATCTTTGATAAGGTAGAGAAAATAAATCAGATAACATAAAAAATATAATACTGTATGTAATACACTTCAAAAGCGCAGAGAAACATCTGCTTTACTGTACAGAAACATTTTTCAGGCATGTTTGCTTTGATTTTGCTGAAAATCAGTCGTGATATTAAACATATCTGTAATGTATCCATTTCATCATTTTGATGCATCCGCATTATTTATTGTGTGTGTGGAATGTACACGTTCCTAGTAAGCAACGTCCATGGTAGTCACCGAAGTCAAATCATTCTCACGGTTCATAATGATCATGAAAAAACAAAATCACAATTTGGTGGGTTTATTTGAGTTTATTAATTCAATCATTCATAATGAAAAAACAGGGACGTGAAATATAAACGCAAAGACAAAAAATGATAAACATAACGATAAAGGTTGCAAGAAGTAATAAAAACATGGAACATGCATATAAGTCCCTTTATGGTAAGAAGAACGCACACTTCCCTGCTGTATTTGCAGGATAATTGTCACGCTTATAAGACTATACGAGCGTGTGTGTACGAGTTTGTGGGTTTATGTGAAAGCGCGCGCGTGTCTGTGTAAGTGTGCATGATGTGTGTATATGAGTGTGTGTGTGTGTGTGTGTGTGTGTGTGTGTGTGTGTGTGTGTGTGTGTGTGTGTGTGTGTGTGTGTGTGTGTGTGTGTGTGTGTGTGTGTGTGTGTGTGTGTGTGTGTGTGTGTGTGTGTGTGTGTGTGTGTGTGTGTGTGTGTGTGTGTGTGTGTGTGTGTGTGTGTGTGTGTGTGTGTGTGTGTGTAGGCCTCCTTACTCATCAGTACATAAAGTATAATAATAAACGCATATTACAGAACTTATTAATTGTATTGGAAAAATATATTTGGTACATATAAAATCGTATTAGGACATACATATTCTATTCATAAACTAAATATATACAGAACACACAATAGAAGTACGTGTATGAATATCTATCGCTGTTGAGGAGACAAACTCCACTTTTAAAAAATGTTACATTTTCAGGAGAGCTAGACACACATGGCTGCCCCAACACAGCATCAAAGAAATAGATTCCATTATGAGGTTCTTCTACTCCAAGCAGCGCTTGTTGGTATATAGATCAATACGTATCTACATTATGACAATATGACAATATGACAAAATGTGATACTTCATTAGTGTATAATGTATCTAAGCGTGATCAGTTAATATCACAGACGGACGTTTTAAAAAATGACCATTATCGAAGACCTAAGGAAAGTGTAGCAATATTCAGTACCTTTAGTGATAGCCTCCACAAGAAATCATATAGCAGCCATTCATGTCTTATCACCTTTTTTCCTTATGCCTTCAATAATGATCATTTTTTAAAGTGTCCGTACGTGACATTAACAGATCACACTCATCTTACAAATTATCACAAAATATAAACATCTATGCAATAAAATCATCACATAGCCTGAACCAAATATCTTATTTTTGGATTTTGTTCAAATTCTAGATAAGTGCTGATCTTAAGATTTATTTCACTGACAGGTATAGCTTAAGAGTATTATGTTTTTGTACTGTGAGAACAAAAGATATGTTAGCTCTCATACATTTGATCGCTAAACCACCTTGTACTCTGTCTCTAAGCAATGACATTTTTTTCCAGATCAAATGAGTAAAGTAAAGATTGTTTCCGTATCTAAAATAGCTCTCGAGACGTTTTAAAACTATGGTTCAGTTTCACTTCTTCTTTTGTTCTCAAAGGCTTTGAAAAAATGTATTTATAATCACTTCCTGTATTTTATTGATAAAAACAAAATATCAATTTTTCATACTCCACACATCAGAACGCAAATATAGAAAGCTACATTTTTTTCCAATAACAAAACTTCTTATTACAATATTTCAGAACAAAACGATAGATCTTTAAATTTTCCTAAATTCTTTCAGCATTTTTAACAATGATGAACATGAGTTGTATTATGTCCTCCTTGCGGTCAATAAAAATCAAACTTTAGATCTGTTCCCGCCATCTTCTCTGCGTACCACTTGTCAAATGCTTCATTCTGAGCCACGGTGAAGCGATTCTTCCATTGTGCAACGGTGCCTGTCAATTTAAAACAAAACAAAACAAGGCTTGGGTAAAAAAAATATGGTTTCATTAAAAGGCGGAATAACAATTGTGTGTTATATACTGAAGCTATTAGATCAAAATTGCGAAGCATATTAGTGGAATAAAAAGAAATTGAGGAGGGGGAGGAGGAAAGGAGAGAGGGGGTTTGTAGTAGTAAAAGAGTAGCAGTAGTAGTAGAAGAAGATAAAGAAGAAGAAGAAGAAGAAGGAAGAAGAAGGAAGAAGAAGAAGAAGAAGAGAAGTGGAAGAGAGTAGACGTAGTAACAGTGTTAAAAAAAAGAGGAAGAAATGGAATTAGAGGTGTTCTGTTAATATTTGCTACTTAAATTGTCACTTTCAAAGACATATCCTAACATTGTGGAGCTCAAATTTAAAAACAAATTGTTAAACTTTGATGTCTGAGCTACATAGTAGTGCTTAAATGGACAAATTAACATCCTAGAATACATGAGTTTGGAAAGTTATGCTGCCAATGGCAAGGTATGCATGAATAAACAATTTCCATTAGACTTTTTTAAAGCAGTATATCATCATTATGAAATACTATTTTTAGGGCTTCATTTTTACACCTCATCAGAGACACTCAGAGTCAGACCATGGAAGATTATTTAGCTCACATTTTCAAAATCTGAGGTCATTGTTAGCCTGTGGCTTTAAATCTTATTTCCTTTCTAACAGTGCGCATGTTATTGCCATTTAATCAAATTAAGTTTAAATCAGATCATGATAAGTCAAGTATTACGTTTATCAGTAATGAATGACAAAGCAAACTTTGGAGGATAACCAAACAGCTAATTTGACCTTAAAAGGTTGGGTAATATTTTTTTTGCAATTTTGGACTTCAGAACTAAATTGATTACTTTAGAAATTTACACATTATTTGTATTGATAACAAATATAGATTACGTAGAACGTAAAAAAATCTCCAGCAGAACGATTTGAAAAAAAAGTAAGAGGTGGAGGGTGCGGGGAGGTGTCGGCTATGCGTCACTGATTTTACAACCCCCCCCCCCCCGATATTTCTGGTGTAAAAGAGGTTAAATCGCCAGCAAATACCTTAAGGCCTTAAAAAAAGGTTATGTTGGCCTCAAGCGGGAAATTTTGAAAATCGGTCGGTCGACTTTTATTTTTATTAATTTATTTTTTTCTTACGACAGTAAGACCTGGAGGAAACCTATACGCATGTACGTACTGTACTGTGCAAGTATATGTGGGACAAAACTGTGTGAGAGTTGAGTTTCCCGATATTTTATATGGGTCTTTCAAATGGGCAAAATGCATATAAAAGTGCTGTTTCAAGCCATTGAATAAGAATTTTAGTAAATATTCTTTGCTTAAATGGGACATTTTCTCCTCAAAACGATGTAAAACAGATCGCGACCCTGTTTGTTTTTTGTTTGTTTGTTTGTTTTTTGCATTTTACGATCGGTCGCTTGATAACATTTCTTTAGGCCTAATTACATAGTGCTAGATTTGACAAAAAGTGACACGAAGTAACGCTTGTTTTTATTCGAATATTTTATCTCATATATTTCTTTTTTTTACTACAAATGATTGTTTGTAAGGGAAATAATATAATTGTTGATGTAACAAATTACTACTATGGATGTGATCATTCGGTAAACAAAATTATTGTAATCATTTTCATATTCATCGGGTCTGTTGGAAAGACAAACTTCACAGCATGACTGTATGTGAGTGTTTAAGTATGTGTGTGTTGTGTGTTGTTGTGGTGGTGGTGGTGGTGTGTGTGTGTGTGTGTGTGTGTGTGTGTGTGTGTGTGTGTGTGTGTGTGTGTGTGTGTGTGTGTGTGTGTGTGTGTGTGTGTGTGTGTGTGTGTGTGTGTGTGTGTGTGTGTGTGTGTGTGTGTGTGTGTGTGTGTGTGTGTGTGTGTGTGTGTGTGTGTGTGTGTGTGTGTGTGTGTGTGTGTGTAGGTGTGTGGGTATGTGTATGTGTGTGTATGTGTCTGTGTTGTGAGGTGCGTGTATTTGTGTGTGTGTATCTCTCTCTCTCTCTGTGTGTCTGTGTGTGTGTGTCTGTGTGTGTCTGTGTGTGTGTGTTTTAAGATAGAATGTTCGTACCAATCCCTTTTACCTAAACAGGATTTCTGATTAACTGTTGCTCGCTAAAAACAATCACCAGTGGAGCTGGGCCTTAACGAAGGCTTAAATTAAAACAATAAAATAAACATAAACATAACTTCTATTTCACAAATTGTTTAAACCTAGGGGACATTTCCTTTGGAATATGTCTGAACTGGCGCATGTTCTTAATACATTTTATTTGTATATGTTGTACATTCATGTATTTTTTTCTCTGTTTACGAGCAACATTATAATAATCCACACTAAATTTCCATTATACTTTCTGTTATATATTGACAATAAAATAAAATTGAATTGAACTGAGGAACGGTGAATTTGATACAAGCCAAATATCAATCAATGCGATTTGCCTACCTTTGCTCATGAAGGAGACCATTCCGCCACCTTTGACGAACCTGCCTTCCTCAGTTTTGGATAACTTGTCATACGATTGTTTCATTCCCTTGAAGGAACAGTGTTCGACTACACGCTGTGTAGCTTCTTCTGATAGAGGGCGTCCTATGAACTCTGCGATCTGACGTATGTATTTCGCGGGATCCTTTTGGGTTAAAATGAAAAGAGGTTATTGCTATTGTTAGTCCTCTTTCTCATAAAAAAGAGTTTTGTCCCAAACTGTCAGCTTCGGTTTCAGTTCATATCAACGTCATTATCAGCAATAGATAGATGAATGAATAAATCAATCAATAAATGAATAAATAAATACGTACATAAATAAAAACGTACATAATACATAAATTAAAAAATGCATAAATAAATAAAATCCCCAAAAGAACTTTAGAAATTTGAACGACGATAATTTATATCAGTTCAACTGGACTAAGTTACGTCTGAAACCTTCGGAAACGTTTCGCGTCCTATCCAGGACGCTTCTTCAGCTCATCTGAAATCTTGCAGGATAGGACGCGAAACGTTCTCCTCGGATTCAAACGTAAGTCCATTTGAATTGACTTAGATTATCGTTGTTTAAATTTATGGATGAATCAGAACTTACATTAATCCATTTGGAGATCTGAGTTTGATCAATTACTTCTCCCTTTTCTCAGTAGTAATCACGGCACGTTCGGTACCATCAAAGGACATTCGTTTAAATAATATCCTATTTGTTATGATTATGCCATTAGAGTAAGCTTTGCGGCTAAAGTAAAAAGACACTATGTATGAAACATTGTGCAGCCTAGTTCCATTTCCTCAGGTGTGTGTACAAACTTGGACTAAAAAGTCATTTTTTTTCTTCGAAAGTCATGAGATTAGATTTAAGGTCATTTGGAAATAAGTCCTTCAAATTAATTACCTTTTTCAGTTCTTCATAGAATAGGAAACAAATCCCTTCGTTACGCTTCTTCCAGAACTCGATGATGTGCTCAAACCAAGGTCCCCATGCCGGGTCTGAATGATGTCCCGGTTGATCAACAGTTTGAAAAGAAAATACACGGAGTTTCAAGAACAAAAACAACAACAAAAAACAATGATAATTATAATAATAATAATAAAAATAATAATAATAATAATAATTAAATATAATAATAATCACTACTACTAATTACTACTATTATCATTATTACTATTACTATTATTAACAATAAAAATAACAAAGTAGCAGGAGAACAAGAAAAACAAGAAGTAGCAGAAGGAGAAGAAGAAGAAGAAGAAGAAGAAGAAGAAGAAGAAGAAGAAGAAGAAGAAGAAGAAGAAGAAAGAAGATGAAGAAAAAGAAGAAGAAGAAGAAGAAGAAAGAAGAAGTAGAAGTAGAAGAAGAAGAAGGAATAATGCTCAAACTGCTTTTACTATTATTGCATGGAATAATAAATTAGTTGTATGTTCTAATCATTGTTCATGTTTCAGAATGATTATTGAAAGTTAAGTCATCATCACTATTATCGTAAAAATAACTAATGTAAAATAATTTTAAAATTTTACAAAAGTATTATCATGTAGATGGTATTCGAATTCATTGGTAATTGGTATAATAGTGTGTTGTTAGTTTGTTACATGGTTGCAATGATGTTAATGGTATAATCATATCTTTTATTCAAAGAAAATGCACAGCAGATATATATAATATAGACACAACAAGAAAAGTAACTACCCCCTTTTTCAAAATACCATAACGTTTTAAGGGTGTTTCTGCACTAATTGACTAACTTCTGTGTAAAAATGTGATTGATTTGTCAAGTTATGCATGAGTGAACATGTATTAAAGGCAAAAATGTCACTTTTGAAAAGTCACAAGGGTCATTTTGAGGTATTTGTGATGCAGGATTTGGACAAATTTTGTTTCTGTTGAATGATTAAGCGCTATTTATGTTAATCACCTGTCGTTTGACCCTCTGACACCTCTTTTGGCAATTTTCGCTTCAGTGAGCTCAATTTAAAAACTTTCATCCTTCCTCAATTTTGAAAATGTAAAATCCATTAAGTTCATTGAAAAAAAATGAAATTCGATATTTTTCAGCAAAATGTACAGCTACATGTTGCACGAACTGAAGAGGTTGTAACCATGTTATGGTTCAGTGAGCACGCTTTATAAATAAAGCAAAAAAAAATACCATTATTTACTACTATTTTGGCATAAGAGATGACTCCTGTGACTTTTGAACAGTGGCAGTTTTGCCTGTAATGCATGCTCACTCATGCATGGCTTAACGGATTAATCTTATTTTCACACAGAGGTTAGTCAATGAGTGTAGAAATGTTCTTGCCAAATTATTTTTTTTAAACTTATTTCGTTAAAAAAATTATGGTGTTTTTTTTGTGTGTTTAGTATACATAAAGTATACATTGTGTAGTGTCCAGGGTCATGTTCCCTTTCAGGAACAGGCAGGACGATTACATTACATAACAATATTTACGATACAAAACAATTATGTCTTTACATGTAGCAAACTGATATACGGCATTCAGAGTATTATGATGTGCAGCGAAGTTAATTCGGATTGCTAAACGGTAAGTAGGGTGGGGACTTGAGTAACCGGACACTTAATTTTGTGCGTTTTTTCAGGATATGTTGCCAAAAAACGTAATTTTCAAATAATCAGCATTAGAATTTCCATGAAAAATCGGGATTTATGCGAAGAAAAATAATAGCTGCGTCCTGGGTGTCTGTTTGCAACTTTGCGCGATGGTTCCCCCGACGGTGTGTTAGCGCCGTTCTAACGCGCGCTGTCCGGGTAGCTAAATTTTATTCCCCGAGTTTTCTCGCCCACGGCGCATGCGTAACATTTCACTACCGTTTTAACGTCTCGCCACTTTCGAAAACTGTTGGTAGTTATATTTGCCTAAAGAAGACGTCAACTGCCATCGAGTAGCGGTGCGCCGTTCTAACGCGCGTGTCCGGGTAGCTAAATTTTTTATTCCACGAGTTCTTCTCGCACGGCGCATGCGTACTTTCACTACCGGTTTTAACGTACTCGCCACTTTCCGAAACTGTGGTATATATTGCCTAAGAAGACTCAACTGTCGCAGTCGCGTTGTGTGCCTACATTGGATAGCTCGCTGTATTGATAGCGCGTTTGACGGTTCGAATCCGCTGTACGGTTTTGTTTTTGCAGCGGTTTATTTCGTCAACTTCGTGGGAAAAAAAAATTCATGTCCGGGTACTCAACCCGTCCGGAAATACAACCTCTCATGATACACTGAGTAATTTGGTAAGAATATTGGAAATAATAATTTGAGCAAATCAGAGTTTGGTATAACAAATGTAGGAATAAGAAACTATATAATGGTTTATGGTTAGTGTTTAACAGAAAAAAAATACATGATTTATAAGCCCCATCCCCTCCTACAACCTCATTTTACTTTGTATATTACACTACATTGCGATTATCATGTAGGCCTAGCGGCGCACTAAAAGTCATATTTTTGTCCCCTTCATTTCTATGTGCAATAATAACCATATTGAATGCAAGATCAAATTCTCCATAGGCTCCTGTGCTAATTATATAATATTGGATGGCTTTGAGGTGGACACAAGAAAATATTGTACGACTTGTGACAAATATCGGACGAGTCGCAGACGAGTCCGATATTTTCATAAGGAGTACAATATTTTCTGTGTCCATCGAAAATAAGCCATCCAATATTATCATTATTATCTAAACACTAGAAAATTATCAAAACTAAAATTTGATAAAATTCTGTACAAATCATCGAGTCTTCCAATGGCAACCACTGCCCGCTCTGATTTATTCTTCGTGTGACATTTAATTCTTCGTATTCAACAGAAATCACATCTTCCTCAGTCTATAATTTAGTAAATTAAGCAAAGCCAGCACACTATACAAAAGAACAATAGGCCTATATAGGGTGATTTTTTTGTAAAAATGGTTAAATTTTCAATACATTATTTGTGAGGAAAACACGGGTGGAAAGCTTAATTAAGTCGTAAACTAATACAAAAGTACCCGGATGTATCTGATATTTTTTCGACCACGTATGATATTTTCGATATCATACGCGTCTCACGGTAGCGCGTATACGCGCATACCTTTGCGCGCGGGATACGCGATAATATCACGGCGCTTGAAACCCTAATAATTTGCCATATTTTGTGGGCATGCGGTCTCTGTTTGCGTTAGCGCGAGCGCGAAATAACGGTGCGCATTACTTTTACGCGATGAAGTGCGCGATGGAATACGCGCTTCTGTATGTTTGCGTGATAAACTGTGCGATGAAGTGCGCGCGTGAAGACGAGAATTAAGTGCATGAATGTGAAATGCCGATACAGAGCTTTACATGCATTTATCGATAAAATTGCAAAAATTACAATAGATTCTTGCACATTTCCTCAAATTTGTATATATAATAATAATAATAATAATAATATTGGATTTCTTTCGTGGTATATCGTATATATTGCATTCTTCGACTCGTGCAATATGCATAATTTCTGAATGCAATACCACCCAAGTGCATCCAATATTATATAATTATTACATATATCAGAGTTTTTAGCGGCGCATTAAAAACCCATATTTTTGACCCCTTCATTTCATGTGCATAATAACGATTATTGAATGCAAGCATTCAAATTCCCCATAGGTACTGCTGCTAATTTGCCGTGCAACATTTTGCCATATTTTTTATGGTCTCTGTTTGCGTTCGCGCGAGCGCGTAATAATGCTGCGCATTACTTTTACGCGATGAAGTGCGCGATGGAATACGCGATACTGTACGTTTGCGCGATGAAGTGTGCGCGTGAAGAGAGGGATTAAGTGTGTGAGTGAGAAATGCAGTACAGAGCTTTGCATGCGTTTTTCGATAAAATGGAAAAATAACAATAGATTCTTGCAAATTTCTTCAACTCTGTATATGTAATAATAACAATATTGGATTTCTTTCGTGGTATATCGTATATATTGCATTCATCAACATCATATTGCACTCGTCTTCGACTCGTGCAATATGCATGGTTTCTGAATGCAATATATACGATATACCACTCAAGTGCATCCAATATTATATAAATATTGTTGTTTAGTATTGCGTACCGTCATTGATGAACTCCTCTAAGATTTTCTCCCAGGTAATAAAGCTCGAGAATACTGATTTACCAACAAAGTTGTAATACGAATTCACAATATCTTTGGGATTGCGTGCTACGTACAGAACCTGTCACATTCAAAAAAGAAAACAAATGTATTATTTACTTTGACAAACACCTTGATGCACATGTATTTTTTTTTTAGATTTGAATTGATTTGATTTGAATAATGCAACATTCAAGATAATGAAACATTCACGTTAATCCATAAAAGAAAATTTAGATCTCTTGATGTAAACACTTAATTTTCTTGTTCTTTAGCTCAAGGCAATTGATTTTGCTGTTCTGCCCATTATGTCCAGTTTGACTAATAGATACTCAAATCTAATCTACGATATTACACGATGTAGAACTAAATCCTTTTGGTATAAAAATGGACCAATTATTTTTGAATGTTTATTTAGAATCACCTATGAAACTCTTGATGTTTAAAGTTACTTTTAAGTCGCAGAACGTGTTTAATGTTCATCTCTGTATTATCAAATTAACGATTAATAAGATCAAATGTTTGATCTGTCATTTCTTAATGACTCAGAAACAAATTGACCCAACAGGACTTGAACCTGAAATTTACTGTTTCCATTTCTGGTTGGATTTAGTCTTTTGGTCACGCAGGTTCAAATCCTATTGGGACAATCTTCTAGTGATTCAGGAAACAATTACAGATCAAGCGTTTGATCTATTTATTTATCATTAATTTGATAATATAGAAATGAACAGCAAACATGTTCCGCAACGTTAATTATCTCTGCAAACCGTTCATTCATTAATATAATTACTTAAAAGTCATATAAATCAATCATTCGAAACATGACATCTTTGCCACACTACTGTTATTGACATGGAGCAATCAAAGAAGCCGTTATTTAAACAAAACAAAAATTAAACGGTATGTTAAAAAACGTTGGTTTTACGAATTTTGGAAACTCAAAATTCAAGTGTAGTCATATAATGTTTTCAAAATAAGGGAAACCTTTCTTTAAAAATATGGAATCACCTTTGCACACGTCTAGAAAATCCATAAATTATTAATTTAGTTTGAAGGTTACGTAACATGGCCATCGCTGCTAAATTGAAGATAAGTTATGATCTAAAAGTATTATGCCACGTACTATTTCAGTATTAATGGATTCGTCTGTGAACAGAATTTGCCTTAGAACTATTATATACTGCATAGCACATCTCATATTTATTGCAAGAAACCAAAAAGGTACAGATGTGAAATTTGTGCATTATTATACACGATGGACACCCATGCAGAACAACGGTCTAAAGAAAATGATAAAAAAAAAATCGATTCAAAATCTCTCGGTCTCTATATTTTGAACGTAATGGGGTTAGTAGCTCATTTACTTTGCTTAAGGTTTTTTTTATGGCATTTTCTTCTATACCATTGTACTACACGATGTTAATTTTTGGATATACGAAGGGGAACCGGTTACCTTAAAGCGCAAGTTTTGTTTTGGCGTAATTTTGTTATTTGAAAGATTTATGCCCAAAGGTCATATCACACCAATAACAGATTCTGATTTGTATTTCGTTTTGTTTTAATTACTTAATGAATAATCTCGGGGGGGGGGGGGTAGGACCCCAGATTTTCGACTTCATTTTTCAGTATAGCATCCTCAGCGCTGATAAGGTGTTAAGGTAACCTGAATCAGACTCTGATCTTTGGGCATAAAGCTTTCAAATAACAAAACTACGCAAAAACTAAACTTGCGCTTTAATCTTGAAAATTAAAACAAGAACAAAATAAAAAATGATAATTGAAATTGAATGAGGAAACCTATCATGTCTGTCATGACATACACTCATGCTCATAATTTGGAATATTTTAGAAACATTTTTGAAATTGCCATTTTTCCGTGAACGGTACATCTAAGATTAATATTTGCTCACCCCAGGTGAAGCAATTATAATCTAAGAATTTCAGGAATGCTGAGCTTTTTGTAGCGTCCGACTCGACAGTAAAACCTGTGTTTATAAATGGTGGTATTGTTGTTGTTGTTGAGTCACGTGGTGGTAACGCGCGTTATTAGACTTGTAACAGACAATTCTGATGTTGATTTAATGATAGGTGACATTAGATACAAATTTATCCGTTTTGGAGGGTTGTTTTTTAAAATGACTTTAATTTAATACTTTTTTCATGATTTTTGTGGATTTAAAAAAAAATAAATATGTAATTGTTATTGCGCTCAAACGTATTTTAGTTTTTAATTAAGTCATCTCAGGAAATCAAAAAAATTGCACCTGTAACTTTTTCTCCTGTAACATAATTACACATAGCCTTAACAGTCTTCCACCTGTACATTCTTCTCTTCTATGAGTAACCAAATGAGCGTCACTGTGTCCAAATATTAATGAAAACATTGAATCAGACTCTCATATTTTGCATTCTCCTATGTATCAGTTAGTACTTACCCGAATGCGTATTGCGTCGACTCAGAAATGATTATTGCGACTCTCTCGCCTCCTCTCTCGCCCGATATATTTGTGACATGTTGAAGGCGCCTCCGCGGTGTATAAACTTGTTTGTGTCCCTGTCTTGCCATTGCCATCGTCATGCATTTTATTTTTACTTGGTTGGGATAGTCACGATGTGCCTTTATGTGTTTCTTTCGTTACTGAGTTGGAACAGGAAGTTGCTTGCTGGGAGATGAAAATGTCAGGGTGTGCCCAATACTCACCGAAACTCCCCGTCAAACGCCCTAGGCCAGAAAGAATGCTAACATGCGAATCGTTAATCTTTTCATATCCAAAATGTCTTTTGGTGATCTTTCTGGATTACTAGGAATCTTTTCTCCAAAAAATGTTACCTGATCATTAATTTTGATTTGACGATGTTGTGGATCTTAGGTGTCTTTTTTACTTACACGGCAAGTGTATTTACTACTTC
>JZLH01S0535893.1:13547-26599 GCA_001188425.1 Eucidaris tribuloides
GACACTCATTTCCATGTCACCAAAAATAACATCCAGAGTGCAGGAACACATGTTTGTGTTTACCTTGAGTTAGTCTAACTTCCAGTCTCATTCAGCATTTACCTGAATCCATACTACTGAAAGCAGGGCTCAACAAACCTGGGTGCCCAAGTGCCCAGGGCACCTGAAAATCACAGTCGGGCACTCAGAAAAACAAGTACCTGCCTGATTGGTCAATGCCTTTTTGGGGTTTAACAACTTGTGCCCAGATCGGGCATTTGAATTTTACTGTCGGGCACTGAAATCTAAAATTCAAGTGCCCGACTGAGCAGTAAAAAAATTGTTTTTCTGGAGGCCTGGTAAAAGCAATATGATGATACATTTGGTTTTGAATCCAGACTAGCAATAGATTTTGTATAATAAAAATGCAATATAGCCTAATACATTGTATGCAATTCTGCAACTTAAAAAAAAATACCTAAAGTGTACATGTACGTGTAGCGTACATAGACAAAGATTTTAAAAATCAAAATGTACTACATTCATTGAACTACAATGTAATCAGTTTGGAAGATTTCTTTTTTTAGTTTATTCATTTTATTTTTTATTTTATTTTGTTTGCTTTTGGGTATAAAGTCATTGTAGCTTACTGTGTGACAATACATCTCAAATGACAGTAATAATTTAACCCAACACAAATGTGAATTGTAATTGTACACTTGGCACTTTAATTGATTTTAAGTACATACATTAGCCTGTCTGGTTGTTTAATGATGTAGGATGCATACAATGTAAGTGCGTGTTCTGACGTACCTCAGGCGACATGCATACCAATATATGTACATACCATCAAGGTCCATTCTCCACTAGACTGGAATTTAACTCTTGCACTCCCCCTTAGTCAAACTTAGTAGTAGTAACTCTTGATGCTCCATATAAACACAACAAAAAAAGTAACTACCCCCTTTTTCAAAATACTATAACTTTAAAAAAGAATGGTGTTGAGCACAATAATTTTACAAGGATGTTCCTGCACTAATTGACTAAATTCTGTGAGAAAATGTGGTTGATCCGTCAAGTCATGCATGAGTGAGCACATATTAAAGGCAAAAAGTCACTTTTCAAAATTACATAGGAAACGGGTCATTTTCGGGGGTTTTTGATGCAGGATTTGACAAATTCTGTTTCTGGTGAATGATTAATCGCTATTTATGTTAATCATCTATCGTTTGATCCTCTCATACGTCCTTTGGCAGTTTTTGCATATTTTACTCTTCGGTGAGCGCAATTTAAAAATTTCCACCCTTTCTCGATTTTGAATTTGTAAAATCCATTAAGTTTACTGCAAAAAATTTAAATCCGAATTTTTTCAGCAACAAATGTATCTTTACGTGTTGTACGAACATAACAGTTTGTAATCATGACATGGTGTTGATGTGAGTACACTTTATAGATAAAGGAAAAATGTCATAATGTTACCATTATTTTTGGCATAAGAGATGACTCATGTGACTTTTGAAAAGTGGACATTTTCACCTTTAATGCATGCTCATTCATGCATGACCCAACAGACCAATCACATTTCACACAGAAGTTAGTCAATGAGTGTAGGAACACTCTTGCCAAATTATTTTGCACAAACTTTTTTGTTAAAAAGTTATATGGTATGGTTTGAAAAGGGGGGTAGTTACTTTTTTTGTTGTGTTTATTTGCTTGTACACATGAAAGTATGATTAGGAAGACACCAATCAAGTATGGAAGTGGGCAATATTGATTGGGGGCACATGTACGTGCCTGGTCAATAAACATTTGAAGACGAACCTAGTAGACATGCTGTTACAGGACAATTGGTCCAAAGCAAAAACGACAAAACAAAACACTGTACTTTGTGCACATTCTTTGTCAAATTCATGATCAAAAGCCACAAAGCTTGCAACCAAAATTGTCAACTTTACATCAGAGTCATCAAATTGGTGACCAATGCCTAGTCACAAAATTCATGGCGATATGACATGTTGTCTAGTGCACTTCAAGGTAGGGAAAAATATCAAAATTTTCTTTTGGGGGGCTACTTTTCATGTTTCAGTGCATTTCAGATAATCTTTTGTATTGAACCCTATGGCAATTTTCGGGGGCTCTCGCCATTTCATGGGCAAAATCACCCCGAACCCACCCCCCCCCCCCACGTTCAAGGCCATTATGGGAACAACGTTACATGCAGGCTATGAGAACAGTAGTTGGTCTTAGATACAGTGAAAATCCGAACACCTGTACTCTGCCCACAATATTGATGTTGTTATTATTTTTTTTGGGGGGGGGCAGTGGAAGTAGAGTATTATTGGTATCAAGCTCAAGGGAATGAACGATTATGAATCGTTACTGGCTCATAATTCTTATCTTCATATACATGTATACCGTATACTTAGTATGTTATCACATGATACATTAATGGTGCAATTAACAGGCCCGTTCCTGACCTTTCCCCACGCATCAGAATTAAGAGATCAAGTTAAGACTCCCCTAATGCCCGGCGACGGTTCCCCTGAATTAATTACTGTCTATGTTTCATGCACCTCGTACTGTGACGGTGATCGATATTCAGTCGGGTCAGCTGCTGGGGAAGGGGGAAGGGGGTTATAGCCCACTCCCCTAATGTCTCTGTTACCATATAATGGTGCATTTGACACTCAAATCATTAATCAAACACAGTACATTTGGCATAGATTGGTGTTTAGTGTGGAAGATGCAGCAGTGTTAGATACCAGGATGTGGAGTAGGGTACATGCACTTACCCCCTCCCTCCCCCTCCCTCTTCCTCATTACCTGTCCAGTGGTACTCAAGGTTCTGAATTAATTGTTGTTGTGTATGTCGCATGACAGTCAGTGATATTTAGTCTTGTGATGTTTGCTGCTTGGCAGAGCTGCCACTCAAAATTTTCATTTCCCCCTATGCCACACACGTATTTCCCCCTACGGACACTACTTTTCCTCCACGCCCCAATAGCCCAATTTTCCCCTTCGAACCTATGTTTTCCCCTACAAAATTCACTTTTCCCCTATGAAGATATCTTTTCCCGTACAAAATGACCTTAGTAAATGCAAGAGATTGATCATAGCTTCTTCGCCGCAGATCAGGCCGGAGATGGACAACAGACGAACATACATGTATACAGGAATTCTTTGAAATCCTTTGGGAATTTCAGAATATTTCTGAAAATTGTTAACCCCCCAACAAATCATCAAACCCCCCTACATTATCATCAGAAACCTCTACTTTTCCTCTACGGAATGTCATTTTCCCCGTAGGTATCCTCTACTACACATACACTTCGCTAAAATCCCCTATGGTAGGGGGTTTCCCCTATGAGTGGCATCCTTGCTGCTTGGAGGTGGGGACAAAGGAGTCAGGACCATAAATACCCCCCCCCCCCCAAACACATCCCAAGCTCACTCCAGGAAATATTACGTTGACAAATGTTGTGATACATGATGTCGCACCACTCAAAGGAATCTAAAACATCCCAAGAATTTGTGACGAGATCATACCGATGATTGTAGTTATCATTAAGACAAACAGAAGTTGATACATGTGTCCATGTGCAGTGACATTAATAATAACACAGCAAGATCCAAGACCCACCTGAAATCACCTGTTTTATGGCCCTGAGAGTAAGGTGGATGGTATGGAGGATGGAGGTTGATTTGCTCCTAGAAGTCATAAAGGGATATGACAAGATTGAAAGTAGCCCTCAATCTAAGTCACAATGCTCTCAGAATCAAGTAAACTACATACATGTAAACTTGTAAATTTAGTTTCTGCTGTGAAAATTTCATATTCATGCTTTTTCTCTTCATTGTACAATTATCATCAGAAAATCCTGTGACTGTGGAATTGTAGCTTTGTACAGTATGGGATGATTTTGTATCAGGGTCGGAGATTAATTCAATTCTAGTAAATGAATGCTTGTTTCCCACAGTTCAAGACAAATGAACCTTTTTTTTCTATCAGTGTTCTTTCTTTTCATGTTTTGAACTGTTCAAAAACAACAACAAAACTTGTTAATCTTAAAATATTCTAGGGCTTGACACTAGCACTTGCCTGCTTGCCCGGGGCAAGTAAAATTTCATGTCAAGCAAGTAAAAACTCAAAATGTTTAAATTTACTTACCCATTCAGGCAACTAAAATTTTGATCCCCTCAAATGAAAACAACAAACATGTGCAGTGTCTTTAAAAAAAGTGAACAAGAAATGTGTGAAATTGTTTGTTCAGCTATTAATTGCATCATTTTTTCACTATGTACTTTCAGAAATCACACCTTTCGCAACCCCCAGAATTAAAATTACAACCTTCAATGCCATAGAAGGGTCTTAGTGGAGAAATAATTTTGAATGTTTTTATTATTGTTTATTTTCGGGCAAGTAAATTTTTCATTCGGGCAAGTAAAAATCTGAAAGTGATAATTTCACTTGCCCCAAGGGCAAGCAGAAAAAAAGTTAGTGTGGAGCCCTGCATATTCGTCATAATCATTATATTTTTTTTTGTTTCTTCTTTTATTTTCCAGGATTGTATATGTGCCTTAAGTACAGACTGTGGTATCCCAGCTTTACGGAAAATCAAGAATGTGGAAAACTTCCTGGCCAGATGTAAGTATCATTATCAGTGTTGGGCTGAGGCCACAGGTTTCACTTTTCAGTGGAATAAAACCCAAACCTCTTCCTGCATTCACAGAATACAATGAAACAAATAAAACAGTGAAAGTTTGGGTAAATTTTGTTAACCGTTTAAAGACAGAGTACGGGATTTGCACATCAGAAAACAGCAAAATGAATGAAATCAGCTCAAATCGTTCACAATGTGAATATTAGTATAAATAAACACCTGTGATAGAACCTTTGGGTAGAATACATACTTTTGGTGAAAATCTGGACATTTAAACTTCAAAATTTACAGTGACGTTAACGTGCACGGGCCGTTCCGAAATTGTCCGATCAGCCGTTAGCCGAAGGTCGTGTGGAATTTAGTCGTTTATCCAATCAGTGTGCTCTGCTGGTCATGCGAACATACACACAACCGCGATTCGTAATTTGGGCAAAATTTAAACTCACGGAAAGAACAACATTCTGGTAACATGTCGTTATTAGTTTTTCTCATAAAACAACAAATTCATGATGTATAGATCTCAAACTTTCAACACACCATTTGTAAGTACTAAACTACCGTTTGGTATTGATAATGAAGGGAAGTAAATGGACTTGCAAATCCCTGACACAATCTTTAACAGTTATGTATGTTCCTGGTTTATTTAATCATCATTATGAAGGATTCTTGAATTTTATGAGATGAATGCGTGGAGAACTTCCCATTATGTGCATTGACATTTTTTTTAATGAAATATCACATTTCCTCATGCTTGTTGTACAAGTATGTCCCAGCAAAAAATGATACAGGCTGTATTTGTTTTTGTTTTTTTAAGAAAACTGATATTTCAGAAAAATGTACATTTATGAAAATTTGTGTACAAAATCAATGGGGAGTTCTCCAAACTTTCATCTCAAAAGTGGTAGTGTGCCATTTTAAGAATCCTCCATAAAGAGGATTAAATAAACTTTGAACGTTCATAACTCATGAATGGTTGAGTCAAATCTTACTCAAAACTTTCACCATTTTAGTTCTCTTGTTGTTATCTATTCTCTGAATGCAAATACATGTCTCGGTTTCATTCCCCTTTAAGGGGCAGTGACATGATTGGGAGAAACAAAAAATGTCTTTTTGAACCAAACCTGTTGAAAGATAGATCAATGGATACACCAGCTGGATTGTATATCCTAGCAGAAAGGATTTATCTTGAATTTGTTTACTTATGCCGAATCAAACGTGAACAAAGTTTCTCTAGTGCCCCGATAAAAAATACTTCCCATAGAACCCTACACAACAGATTTTTCTGTCACAAGGCATGCAGATGGAATTTATCTTAGAACGAGTCAACTTTTGACTACCAAATTATTACAGTGGTATCCTTGCAAAGTTTACTTGATTCTATAATAGTTTCACCCCAAGTTGATGACTACCCCCCATTATGTCATTTACCTTGAATCGTAAAGTTTGGAGGTACATGTATAGTGGTGGGCGATATTATGATAATATCGAAATTACACGATGTTGAAAAAATATCAAATACACGATAGTTATCTCATGATTATTTCAAAATAATGTATCGCTAGAGGCACGATATGGCCCAAAATACCGTCGATTATGAAAACCTAATGGGGTAAATGCATGCAATGCAGTGGGAGGGACCAAGAATTCCCCATAGCTATGACTACTCTGCACACGAGAGGTAAAAACGGGGTAGGAGTAAAAGACAGACCTCCATGCTGTTCAGCTATCAAACTTGTGGTAGTGCAAGAGCAGTAGTGTGATAAGTATTTTGTCAACAAATCTGTCAACACATGCCAACCAAGAATGCCATCTATAAACAGTCGGCACCATGAATCTCCAGATCTAGTTACAAGAGGGTCTACAGAAAGCAACATTGTTTTGACCACATTTTGATAACAACCCTAAAGAGCGCACTGTCAATTTAAGCCTAACATAGATTTGTCTTATTCATCACAACTCAACTCAAGCAATAAATCGTGTTATCGACGATGTTTTTTCCACAATAATCGAATGAGGGTTAGATCAAATTTCGGCACCTCTGTACATGTAGTCTTGCTTCAAGCAGACTGATACCATGATATCTGTTTGCATAAAACTTTTGGAAACTTGGCCTAAAGTGCCAAATCACTTGATGTCTGAAAAGGATACGGATATATATGTGAATAAATTAATGTGAAAATGGAAGCCTTCAAATGAGTGTCGAAGGGAAAGAGTGACTGGAGTAGATTTTACAATAATAATGTTTAATTTCTGAGAGACTTGAAACAAAATTAAAGAAACAACCACCCAGACATTTAAATTGCAACTTTTGCTACAACTGAATTGTCAATATTTGCTCCCTGTTTGAGAAATCCAGTACATATTTAATACATATTTTCTGTTCCCCTTAAGAAAAATAAACTCAAGAAATGAGTGGCTCCAAATATTGCTGGTATCTGTTTGGAAGCCTGAATTCCATTCAACCCATTAATATCCTCTGGTATTGCTGTCGTAAATATTCAATGCCGAGAATACGTCCAGCAGTCTGGGAAAATACTCTAGGAAATGGTCAGGCAGTGCCGACAGTAAGTTCGCAGACCGTTTTTACAGTTCACACAAACATAAACAGATTATAATTCAGGTCCATCACACATTTCATCATGGTCAGGTTAAGGAGATATTGAGAGATGCAAGACATATAAAAAAAATCAATAAATCTGATGCTCGTACAAGGAACGTACAACGGCGGTATCTGTCTTCGCGTCGCAGCCATAATCCCTGAAAATCAATTTACAGCTATGATACGGCACGTTCCCTCCAATTTGTCGCTGGTCGACCGGGTGGGTAATTATCGCCGTGTGACTGGCTACAGAGTACAGATCGCTGAGCAACCGCGTGTAATCTAATTGAGACCCGTCATCGTCGTCACCTTGTGTTAGGACCAGCGGTGGTCGCAGATCCGATGTTGCCCTCATTTTTTGATTATCGTGATGTAAATGGAATCATGTTTTTTTTATATACAGTCAAAACACTTTGAGAGGAGGTGCTTTCTGATAGCAGAGCTCGACGCTAGTACTTGCCCGCAAGTAGCAATTGATCAAGTAACAGATCAATAGGTTGAAATTCATTTGATCGTCAAATGAGGAAAACATCCAAAAATGTTACCAAAATTAAAAGATATTGTGTGAAATTATTTTTATTGAATGAAGCCACAACCGCAAAGACTCGTGCTTTTGCTACAATGAAGTCAAGGTTCCAAGCAACTAATATGCTACTGTGCTCTTCAGTAGAACCAAGCAAGTATTTCATGTGTCGACCATTTCCTTCAGAATTGCCCTTAGGTTTGCTACGAAAAATTTCACATTTTTTTAAATAAATGGCATTGACACAGAAATGAATTTAATGGTTGCTTTTATGGATAAAGCACTGGCTAAAACATTGGCAGTCTTTCATTAATGCAAATTCTGATGTGCAACGAAAAAGTAGCCCCAATGGTAGAAAAATAGCCCCAAAGCTCTAATAAAAATCACCCTTAAAAAATAAAAATTAATTCCTACCCTGGGTACGACATTTGCAAAGAGTGTTCTGCATATCCCTTAAACTCTACATCATGATCTTTGTGTTGGCCTATGGCGTAATGGTGTAGAAAAGAATTTTAGGCTGTACTGTACATGTATCCTGAAAAATTCATTCCCGAGCAGAAATCTCAAAATACCGACGACAACGAGATTACAAGGTAGTATCCTTCTACACGTACATGTAGCTACACGTGTTATGACAACAAAAAAACACAGAAATAAAGACATATTGACCTTCAATAATAAAGTCTGTGGGTAGTAATGAAATATCGCATAGTGACTTTGGCATGTTTTTCCCCTGTAAATTCTGACTTGGCGGATGAATAGAGAAAAATCTATTTTTGGAGACAAAATGAACAAAAACAATTGATAGCTATTTGCTCTTTCTTTGGTTTCTCTGATATTGAAAAAATATTTCTCAGAACAAACAGACAATCAACATTGATTTGGGATATTGACTTGGCAAGCAATATGTTATGATTTTTCTCCAGAACACAAGTAAAAGAAAAAGTTCATGAACTTGTAGTGCCTTCATTTTCTTATTGCGAGATTGGAACTTTTTTTCTACCCAATATGACGCTGATCAGTTTGTGTTGGAGGGAAAATTTACTTTCAAATTTTTGTGTTTACGTACACATCAAGTGCTGTGAGTGTGCGGTCTTTTCCACGACTTGATTGATATCTATTTAGAATTTGATTTGTGAACAGTTTAAAGGTTAGTGACATGATTGGGAAATGTCTCAAGAACCAAATGATTTGAAATATATACCAACTATACACCAGCTGGGGTGGATCTCCCAGCAGGAAGGATTTATGTCTAATTTGTTTACTTAAGGAGAATGAAGCATGAACATACAGGTACTAGGATTTTAATTCAATCAGGGCACGATAAAAATAGGACCCATAGAGAGCCATTCAACAGTTTGCCTGCCACGAGGGGTATTGACATTAGTTATTTTAGAATGAGTCAACGTTTGACTTCAAGATTTTCACAGGAGAATCCTTACATAGTTTACTTGATTCTAGAGTAGTTTCAGCCCAAGTTGAGGACTACCCCCAAATATGTCATTTCCCTTTAACAGACAGAAAAAACAAACAAAACAGACTTTCATGAAAGGCAGCTCATCTCTTTTGCATGCCAAAAAATCAAGCGTCGAAATTTGTGGTACCAGTGACAGAAGTGCTGATGATTTTTAGGGGGAAAAAAACGAAAGAACAAGGAAAGAATGACAAACATTTACAACACAAAATTTTACCTGAAGCTAAAAATAAAGGAAACTTTATGGCCCCCAATAAAAAGTACTCTACTACTTAGTACAATTAGCTATTGTTTGATAATGTAATAATCATAATCATATTTGTGTCCTACATGTACTGTGCATCATGCTGGGGTTGACATCTTCTCTCGAATCTTACGAACCGTCTACAGATCTCCATTTATATTTAAAGCCACTGGCTAACATTTACAACAGTTAAAAAAAATCTGAGCTACATGATTCCCCATGCTACCATGTCTTTGATAAGGTCTAAAAATGAAGCCCTGAAAAAATTGAATTTAAAAATGATTGTTAAGTGCTTCAAAAAAGTGAAAATCGTAAGTTGACCGGATTCACCTGCCCATTCCCTCCCAAAGACTTTATACTGTTTGTAGATCTAGGCTATTTTTTACTCGCCCGAGTATTAATTGTTAATTCATTCATATCTTTCCAGTAGTTGCATAAATTTCCAAACTTTTGTATTCTAGGGTGTTTATTTGTCCATTCAAACACTACTATATAGCTCAGATATCAAATTTTAGCAATTTTTTTAAATTGAAGCCCCACAATGTTAGCTTATCACTTTTAACCCATTGGAGACTTAGAAAGAGACTTCTCAGGTCGGGGTTTATGGAGAATGAATTGAAATCGAAGCATCTGAAGTAGGTTAAGAAATGAACCAATGCAATTTGTAACATTGTATTATAATGATGCTGAATAGTGGCAATTTGTATGAAATGCAGCCCCAGTCTCTCCTATCAAAAGAAAATGATCAAGTTTCCATGTATCGTGCGTTGCTCTCGTCCCACTAATGTCGTAAACATCCTCGACCATTATTGTGCATTTGCTGATAATGTCACAGATTCTCCATTCCTTCCTCCTTCCCTGTCTGTAGTCTATTGTACTATTTATATCGCAGGTATACGTGCCTTTGGGTCATATCTGTTAACTGAAAGTTTAGTAGATTGGGAGTTATCCCGTGAGCGGAGAACACCCATCAAACTCTGTTAGGTTGGAATCCAATTTTTTCATATTTTGATGTGTTGTATCATTTAGTCCTCATGAGTCACCCGGGCCACGTGGGAAGGCTCAGGTTCCTCCTAATTTATTGTCACATTAATTTCAATTTTTAGCCTGCTGTTCATCGTCCAGTACTTGAACTTTTGGTGTGAGTGTGTGTGTGTGTGTGTTTGTGTTTGAGGGATGGTTTGTGTGTGTTTTTGTGTGTACACGTTTATGTTTGTGTTTGCATACAGTACATATGTGTACAGCGTACATGTGTGTGTGTGTGTGAGCATACAACATGTACATGTAGTGCTTTTTGAATGAAATTTTTATGCACATGTACACTGTATACACACATACACTGTACATGTACATGTAGATTTTGTATTATTCTATTAAATGATTGTAATAGCTCTATTACTTAGTTCATTTACGTAGACCCGCCATAGATTTATTTAGATGTGATTAATTTTTTTTTTTGTAAGCAAGTAAACATGTATTTGATTTAAAAAATGCACTGATGATGCCTGTATTGTTGTGGTAACATATATGTTCTTGTAGTACAGAGATGAAGAAAATATTTCTTCAGAGAAACTTAAAATTTAGTAATATTTTCTGATGCCACAACCCACAAATCTGGAGCATTTGCTTGTTTCTGCAGTACAATGCCGTTGTCTGCCAGTATTGTAATGATCGTAAGAATTTGAACAATTAACGTTATTAATATTTGTCCATATTCTGTTAAACTTTCACTAATGTATTTCCCTGGCTTTTCTGCTTCCATTGAAAGCAACTTGCTATGAACCCGGAATTCCCCTATTATCAAAACATAAAACCAACTTTTTTTCGTTGAATTTTTTTATTACAGATGAACAGAAAGCCGGTGACATCAAGAAGCACCGACTGTCGGTGGGTGACTTTCAGGTGGTCAAGGTCATTGGCAGGGGAGCCTTTGGAGAAGTCCAAGTGGTAAGAATATATCCATTGTGCCCCACTGTAATTACAGGTTATTCTTGATCCCATCAGGACAACTCCACCAGAGGACAACTCACCCAGGGATTACTCCTACCTGACAACTCCCCTGAAGGATATCTCTCCTGGAGGACAGCTCCCCTGTAAGACTTACCCCGCAAGGGCAAATCCCCGAGGACAACTCCCCCTGAAGACTTCCCAGGAAGGGCAACTCCCCCAGGGATAACTCCCACCTAACAACTCCCCCAGAGGACATCTTCCGTGGAGGACAACTTCCCCTGAGGACAGCTCCCAAAAAACAAGTTTCCCTGAGGACAAATCCCTTGAAGGACAACTCCCCCGAGGGCAAACTTTCCCTGAGGACAACTTCCCCTGAGGACTTTCCCGGGAGGGCAACTCCCCTAAAGCACCACACTCCCAGAGGACAACTCCCCCGAGGACAAAACCCCCAGGAGGACAACTCCCCCAAAAGACAACTCCTCAAGGACAACTTTCCCTGAGGACAAATTCAAGAGGACAAATTTCTTAAGGGCAACTCTCTCAAGGACAACTCCCTCGAGGACAAGTCTTTTCGAGGGCAAACTTTCCCCGAGGACAACTTCCCCTGAGGTCCACTCCCCTGAGAACAACTCTGGTGTTTTAGAATTGAAAACATTGTTAAACTCCACTGGCAGTGTTGTCCTCAGGGAAGGTTGTCCTCCAGGGGAGTTGTTCTCAGGGGGAGTTGTTCTCTGGGGGAGAAGAAGTCCTAGAAGTCATTTTCCCCTCTGTAATCACAGGTTATTACCATGCATTCCCAGAGAGTTCACAGTTGGAAAACGTCTCCTAAGATGAATAATTTAAAACTTGTTTTCACGACATGTTCTTGAGAATTTCAAAGTGTCTTCTTTAAATGACACCAAAATTCTGAACTGTGAAAAATTGCAAAATCTGAAGTTGACAAAAATCTTGGTATTTTGTTCTGTTTGGTTTCGGCAAAGTTCAGAAATTGTGATGATAGGGATAAAAAAAAATCGTAATTAATAACTGAACTAAATAACTTGAAAAATTGTCATTAATCCTCCAAGATATAAACATTTTGAAACGTTTTTGCTCATAATTCTCTACTTTCCTACTTCATTTATTTCTCCTCCGCAGGTTCGAGAGAGATCATGCAAGAAGGTCTATGCCATGAAATTGCTTAGTAAATTTGAAATGGTAAGTTTTAACAATCTTTGACCATAGCACATTTTATCAAGGGGTTATACATGTAAATAATGCATTCTTGGAATCTTGTAGCTATTTTTTTCCTTCGAAATTCTCAAATTGTAGCTGTGAATGGAACGTCAGTGAATTTTATTTAACAATAGTTTTTTTTTTTATAAAAGGGGGGGGGGAGGAAAAACCAATAACTGTATAACATGCAGGTGCATAGCTTGCCTGTAAAATGATAGACTTTCATTAAAGTATACTCAAGTAATTACCTTAATTAGGAAATCAAGGATAACATAGAATGAGTTTTCCGCTTTTTCAAAGATGTTCTTTTTGTGATTATCTCCTTAGCCTGGAAAGTGTATCAATTTGATCTATATTTAAAATACCCATTCCTTTGCATCATATCAGTGCAAGACAAATAGAAATTT